>JAULBR010084909.1:0-23639 GCA_032355825.1 Melanodrymia aurantiaca
TTGTAACTATTATATTGTATTGTCGTGTATTTTATTGTCTTGTCTTGTATTGAATTGTATTGTACTCTGTTGTGTTAAATTGTAACTATTATATTGTATTGTCGTGTATTGTATTAGACCGTATTGTATTGTATTGTATTGTATTGAACTGTATTGTATTATACTGTATCGTATTGCCTAGCTTTATAACTCTATTGTATTGTATTGTATTGTATTGTATTGTATTGTATTGTATTGCGTTGTTTTGTATTGTTCTGTATAGTATTGCATCGTACTATTGTATTGTCTTGTACTTGTATATCATTATTTCACCTTCATGTTTATTCACTACTGCAGCTGCACACTGAATGTTTGTAAATCACCTCTATCACCTCAGATCACCACAAGGTGTTACGAGTGTAATAAAGTTCTGTTTTGTTTTGTCACTGATTGATTGAAACATATTTTATTTCGTAATGCAAAAAGGATTGGGCACAAGTTTAACAACTTTGTCACTGACGTCTGCAAAGTCCCACACAGAAGGGATCGATCAAATATATATAGCCAATTGACAATTAAAATGGCCATACCCATACATGATTGATTCCGCGGCCTAATATTGTAAACTAACTGACCTAAACGTTTATTTACATTCAGGCCAAACTGCTTTATAATACTCAATGTATGTAAATGTACATGAAATTAAATATAATCAGCCTTGCGATCAATAGGGCGAGCGTTCTGCTAACTAGACAAAACGTTTTGTCATCGGTATTTGCATCTACATTAAGTGAATGTGATATGATAGTACACGATCGGTACCAGTCACATAGTTCCAGAGCGCTCGCCCTATTGAACGTAAGGCTGATCTCGGTTTCACTGGAGACTCAGCCTGGCCAGGTTTGCTATATCTTTGTGTGTTCAGTGAAATATTAAAAAAAAAAGATATATTCCAGGATGAGTATTTGTAGAAAAGAAACTTTACTTTTTTGTTGTTGATATTTTTGCTTTTATATAATTTATTCAATTTAGTCAAACCATTATCTTCAAATTGTATATTCTCATATCATTTTTATTATCTGCCTTTTTTATTGAATCTTACCCATAATATTTATTGGTGTGTTTGTTTTCGTTTCAGGAGTTTATGATTGGAAAGACTGCAGCTCAATTTGTGAATATTTATCATGGTTTATATCACTTCAAGTTTAACCTTTATAAAAAATGTCTCTCAAAGGTACGTATTGGAGTTTTAGTATGGATATTTCAACTTCTCTATATCTAACTTGTTCTTTACTGTCATGTGATAGACTTTTCATCATTTAATATCTATAACATCACAATTCTTCTGGGAGAAATTCCCATAAAAAATGACAACCCTGACCTGTCCTTTGTGCATAGCTACCAAGGGCAGGTAATCCAATCTAAGTGAGCACATTGTGTCTGGAACTCCCAGAATACATAGTGTAATATTGGGGTAGGATTGTCTCCCCTAAAATTGTAATTTGTTATCCAGAAGTGGTTCATGCAGATGACAGTGGTTAAAATTACAAAAAAGAAAAAAGTCATTGAAGTATAATCGGCATTTATACATTTGCAATTTTTAGAGTCATTTTTTTTTGTCAGGAAAGTTCCTCACGTCCTGTACATGTTTCTTAATTTCTTATTTTAGAAATACCAGTATATATATATATATATATCTTTTGTCTTTTTGTAGGTAAAATTAATACAAGAAAGTAACGACAAGCTTGGGAATGAAGCTATTTTAGACCAGTGTCTGCAGAATAGGGCATGGGTGTTGAAGGTAATATGTACATTATTTCCTTCTTTCCTAGCAGTGTTATCACTATCCGGGTGCCAGTCAGCGTAAAACAAGACTAACAACTTCAAAATTGTGGCGTGGCAATGATCGATTATAATTTATTTAAAAATTCTATCTCGAGGCTGGTGCAAGCTACACATCCACTTCTAAGGAACTTTTTTGTTCTAGAATCGTCTTAATAGTACATGCACACAACAAAGCCAAAACATAAACAACTTCACACCCGTAACTAACCAACTCACACGAACACACTGCTAAATTGACTCGCACTACTATAAACCATGAACAATTTGCGTGCGTTTAATTTTCACTTAGTTCGCGCCCAATCTCAATTCGCGAAATATACAAGCACGCATAATTTTCCCACTTATAATGTGCTTTCATGTACCGACGGTCATTTGCGAAATTTAAATGTATTCGCGAACAAAATATGTCGCAATATTAATACCTGTTCACAGTAATATCTAAGTTGAACCCTATTCCGTCTATAATATTAGATAAAATTTGTAATGTATTTTCTTGTTTTTCCCCCCAGATATTTGAAGAACTGAAAAGATTGCTGGATAGAAGCTGACATGTTTACCAATACACATAATTGTGACATGTTTGCCTTACGTATTGTGTATCTTCATGCATTGGCCGTCATTAAAGTGCACAAATTGTGCTGAACTTTGTGAGACCATCTGTAATTCAAATAGTGCTGATGTAATGATATTTTATGTGGGAATCACTTTTAGGGTATTTTGTGCACAACTTTTAGTATTTTTTCTTATCATTATTATTATTATTATTATTATTTCTTGTGATAATGTAAACTTAGCAGTTTACAAAATTAATGTTTTATACTGTTGCGGATATATATATATGATATTGTAGGTTAGCATGTAAATAATAGAGTTCGTTTCGACTTTTTTATTTTTCATAATGGTAATATTATTGGAGATCACTATTAGTGTTTGTTTCTTGTCTCTTTGTTTAGGTTATTAAAGTAAAATCAGAGAGAAATGTTCTGTAGATTGTTCCTATTCAGATGTTGTTTAACAGACTAGACAATATGATTGTGTAATTTATGGGATACTAATGTTTTCTTCACACTAAAGGTTGTATACAAATATATTATATGAATTTGTATTCAGTATATTGCAATACGAAATGTGTATCTTTGTATACCTTTTACTATTTTCTTATTAATAACCAGCTATTGAAGCAGATATTGTATAAGCGGATGTGCCATATGGCATAAGTAAAAATAAATTGAAAAGTATGCAGATACTGTATACAGATACTAGCAGATACCAGCATTAATTATGTTTACTGATCTAAATTTGTAGGATTTAATAATACATCTGTCATAGACTTAATAATATGATGCAATTCATTGTAATATGTGTTCAGACTGTCTCGTGGCACTGTTTATTGGCGTTTGTACTTCGTTTGAACCGAACTTGATTGCTAAACAAAAGTTAGAAGAGCCCTTTTGTTCCCATTGCATTAAATAAATTTCCCTTGGATAACCTACATATAACTGTCTGTCATTTAATCATGTCAAGAAATGGCTACATTGTTGTTTATTTAATTAATCTGTTTTGGCAGACACATTCACATTTATGAAGACTGTACTTGGTACAATTGTGTTTTGCCTTAGATGTTAAATTACTAAACGACAATGATGCCATTATAATATATGGAGAGAAAACAAACTTTTTATACCAATTATTTTAGATTTATTTTTATGTTTTCTCGACTATATGGGACATTTGAACTTTAAGGAGCAAAGTATTGTTGTGTAACACTGGATTAAGTGTTTGTTTTGTGTGTGCATAAATAATGTAATATGTGTAGAGATTATTATATGAGCGTGTGCGTGATATAGAATTATTTGTTGACTGAGTTTTTGGATATTGTCGAATAATTCAGTTCTCAAATGAGTTTCGTAATTTTATATAATGTGCGCGAGAGTTGTTATTTAGTATCCACTCAATACAAGTTATTAACAAATGCCTAATCATGGCTGCATTGTTCTTGATACATTTCATGGGGTAAAAAAATCTGTAGGCATTAGAAGTACCATCATAACATTACAAATTTAGCACTTATAAAATAGTACTAAATTTTGTTACATATTAATACAGAGACAAAACATATTTCAAGGTATTAAATACTTTTATTGTGTCGAATATAGCGAAATAATCACTTACAGGTAAAGTGTGTCAATTGGTGAACATCAGATCAGGTTATGCACATTTATTCGAAGTAGATTTTGCGGAAAGTTTGACCTTAAGCTTCACTGCAATCTGTTCGATAAAATCTTAGTGTCTTATATCAATAAATATTTTGTGAATCAAACTGGTAGGATAGTAGAATACTATTGATCAGAAAACATATAATTTGGCATTTTTTCAGTCTGTTCCAACCAGTCCAGGTCCAAATGGTTTTTGTTAAGCAATTGTATTTGTTAAAAGATCACATGAAAACATTACGACGTGATCATATGAGAATTATAATGCATTTTGATAATATAATATTTACAGCACTGATGTCGAAGAAGAATGGGATGGTGCTGACATGTAGTTTGTTTATGACCTCTTGTTTTATGTTGTTGTATATGTTGCATAATCAGACAATTGTCTAGAGTACATGTAAATATCCTCTCATAATTTTACCGTTTAGCATACTGCCTGCCATAGTTGGTCTGCGCATGTGTACATATGTGTGTGTGATATATAACGTGCATATTATGAAGATTACTTACAGAGAGCTATCAAGTATAGTAGGTTTATCATGCACTAGAATTGTTTGTGAACCATATAGGCACCATATATAAGATTTATTAGAAGATACCATTTATGATTGCAATATTCATTGATTCTCTTGGAACAATATTTTGAAATTTCCAGATCTTTTAGCACTTATCCACCATCCTTGTTGGAAAATTAAAAAATCAGAGAATCCTAAGGGAATGGGGAACATTTCTCTGAAAGAAGCTACCGTGGTTAGAAGTGTCGATGTAATATTAAGAATATCCATCGCCTGCAGATGGGCGTCAGCAGGCGTGAATAACAAGACAACAATGTCGGCAATAAGCAGTAGGCTTAGTGTGTATTTAAACAAGCCAGTAAATTGAAGTAACAAAGCGGCAAGCAAAACTAGCTCGAAGAAAATATTAATTGATTTTAATGCTTTTTATCACTTCCGTAAACAAGCTGAGTTAAATTAATATTAATTATGTTAATAGATTGTTTATTCCTAAGAGTTAATTTGCTGCATTCACTATCGGCTATTTGATGTATGAAAGATATGTATAAATTAGTACCATTCTGACATTCATGTGCAGTTAAACTAATCTTGAATACCATGTATATATATATAGAGAAATTGTCATGAGTTTTCTTTTAATATTGCAAAGTATCAACCTGTGTCTAGGTTAATAATTATGTGTTGAGGCTCTACCAAGACAAATACTGATTAACTAGACGAGGTTGATAATTTCCATATTAAAAAAACATGAGTAGCGATTTCTATTCATCCTATAACCATTACAAAATAATGTTTGAACTTGATATTTAGTAAATCACAGATTGAAATGTGGTTCAAAGCAGCCTGATAACTAGTATTGCATTTGAGTCATATATATGATGTCAAGCTCATTAACAAAACCTTACATCATGTGGTGTATTTTCTCAATCATTGCAAGGGAAGTACAGTGTATAAGGTGATTGTAATAAATTGAATAGAACACACTCACGGTTTACCATTTTTGTTACAATTTGTGTAATTTAAGTGATTTATTCCGCACGCCAGGTTTGTTAGCTGGTAAACAATTGACAATTATATTTTGCATAGATTATTACATAAAAATATCTAATGGTTTATGACAGGAAAGTCATACATTAAATTGAGTTATATATCTGAATAAACCCATTATAATTCACTAGTGATGATAATGGTTATCTATGATGTTGTAATCTCGAATAAACTGGCTATAGTTTAATAGTGACAAATAATGATCATTGTTTGGGGGTTTGTAATTTCAAATAACTAGAATTATGGATATGAAGAATAATTTTTCTGACAAACTGACGATTATTTTTCGAACTGCAGATATTGCATCAACCCTTTCAATATCGAGATATTAACTTATGAAGAGTTATATTGCCTCCATTGAAAGTTTTATGCCATCTTCTCACGAATAACTATTATCACAGCGTATGTATGCTGTTACAAGATTGGGATTTTTAACAGAGAATTTATATAAACTATCCCATGTATAAAATTGTGTTGTACTTGGAAGATGTAGATTCTAGTGTAGCAAGTCATTTATATTCTAGTCACAGGTTTACACTTGAGTTACATTTCTAACTGGGATTTATTGTAATGTTAGATGTATTATGACAAAATATAATATATGTACAGTACATTTGCTACTCTGTTGTGTATAATATAGTATAAGAAATGGTGGACATTGCTTCGTGTACTAAACTACTGCTATATAGTGAACTACTTCTGCTGGTCCCTTAGGGATCGTTATAGTTCAAATGTAATGTACTAATTTGTTTCTAAATTACTTAATGACTGTAATTATAATAAAAGTATATTTTAACCATATATATGCTAATCGCACAGTCCTCAAAATACATGGCAGCAATTGGCCAGCAAAACTATTGGAAAAATGGATTTTCTACAGCATTTTGCTATTACAAAGTTATTTTTAAAATTTTATTATCTATTCCAATATTATTGGAACGCCACAGCAGTGTTCTGACTGATAAGATTCAATGTAATATGGTTTATTTTAATATTTGATTAAAAATTGCCGTCACATTTCCATCGCCAAATTAGTTTACCGCGGCTAATAAATGCAGCACCAAATTGTCGTCATTTCGAGGGCTGTGGAAATAATTATTCCTTGCAGTATCTTGGAGATTGTTAAATATATTTATGGATATATATGCTTACCTCATAGACTGTTTGCCGAAAAAATATTAATGATACTTGTACCAATATATTTATTTGATCAGTTTTGTGATTGTTGATTTTCTGTTTATGATCAAAGTAGAGCTAATTATGTGATTTTCAAATTATTGCATGTTTGTTACACGTCGGTAGCTTATGTTTTAAAAAGCATTGGTGTGAAGTCATGGCATTATTTAGTGTTACTGTTTATTCATCTTTTTGTTAAAGTGAATCAATGACAGCTTTTTTGGTATTGTATATATGAGCTCTGTTACGGATCTGCAATTTCGTCAATACGAGAGAAAAATCATGTCATTTTTCATATAGGTTAAATCGTTCACTTAAAAAAAGTTTTTATACATAAACAAATATACTATTTAGACTTATATTATTTGAAATTGTGTGTTATATCTCATCGCCATGAAATTGTTTGTTGATTGTGCGAGCACATGTACTAATTTATATGCGTAACAGAGCAAATAAATTGGGTGCCAAAACCATTGTAACCATTTCTGTTTAACTGAATATGAACAACCAAACCATTCATTTCAGGATTTCCAGTATAATTTGTATGATTCTAGTTTTTAATTTGCATGTCTCAAGAAAAAACATTTGTTAATTTCTTTATGGATGTTAGGTTTATATTAAAAAAAAATGTTTTAATTCTCTAACAGAAGCAAATAGAATTATAAGTGTCCATTATTATTCAGCATTTTTAACCCTTTCATTACCAATTGTTTTTTAATGGCAGTTTGTAGACCCAGATTATTTTTAGGCTTAATACTTTAATTTGGAAAATGTACGAGATTGGGCAGTGGTGCCATTTCGTTACCGTAAAATTACCAGATCTGTATCCTGTACATAAGATATGATTGTTCCAACATGAGAGGATAAAATATAGTATATATTTAACCTGGACTTGAAATTATTTACTGGTGTACATGTAGATCTCAAATCAAATATATAAACCTCCCCCTCTCTACCCTAGATCCATTCCTGATATTTCTTTTAATCCATCCACAGGGTATGTGAATGATAACCTTACTTAGTTACTGTTGATGTTTTTTCCCCCCCGTTCTTTTGGGAAAACTGAGCAAGTTGTAATGGAATCAATCTCATCTTTTTGTATCTAGGCTCTGTTACATATATATGTCGATAAATAAAACAAAAATTATTTTTTTATCCAAGTCAAAGCATAGACCTATTAAATGGCTTTATACTTTAAATTTTTTTTTATATATCACATGAAATAGTGTATTTTACTAATACATGTATATCAGCAGGAACATGTTTCTGGATTATTTGAACACTGACTAGTTTAAAGACAATACTAAATAAATACATTTGGTGTTAACACACTGATATACACATGTACAGTGAAACCCCTCTAAACCGAACACACTTGGGACAGAGTAAAATGTCTGGTATAGATGGGTGTTCGGTTTATTGAGGTTTAAATACAGCATATACGGCTGTTTGGGACTTTGAAATATGTTTGGTTTAGAGGGAATTCTGGTTTACTGCGGGTCCGGTTTAGAGGGGTTTCACTGTATTATCTTTAGATAAAATCAATTTAGACATGAATACCAATACAGAATAAAGTGCAGTGTCATTGCAAAGCTAGCTGCAATTGCACACACATTTTTTGTTTTATTATTACATATATATGGAGGGAAAGAGCTTTTAATTTGTTTCTGAATTATATGTGTACTTTATATTTTGATATATTATAATAAGATAAAATTGCATAATATTTAATTATATGCATTTTTCACTTTACCTGATTTTTGTTCTGCCTTAATTTTTAAAAATTGTTTGCATGATAATTATGTTTGCACTTGGGAATCATTAGCCTGTAATTATTCTGATGCTTATTTGATAATTTATTTGACCTTTCAATATTCATATGTTGTAGTTAAAATTGCCCTATGTCCTCTGACTTACAGTCGATGTAATAAATTGTTTGTTATATCCCACACACCTGCCAATCATACTCGTACGAGAAGTTATCGTTTCCAAAATAATTATGTCTCATGCCAAATTCCACATTTCTGTCAAATTATTTGCAAGAATATAATAATGTAAAATATAAATCAAGTGTCCCCAAATTGCACCACATCCTATAACCAAAGAACTAATAATTATACCTTTTTTTTTCCAAAATCACTATACGATAATCAAATTTGTCCACAAACAGCATCATATTCTCTTAAACAATCAGAAATCCTCTTAAACAATCAGAAACTGCAACATGTCCCCTGGTCTCTCTTAGATGTCTCAGGCACTGAAATTCATTTTGTGAAATGGCTCAATTTGATTTCAAATCCACATCATTATTACCCCAGCTACGCACTTGTAGAAGGGTCAGTTAATAGGCAGTTCATTGTAGGTCTTAAATTATGACTTAAATATTTATTATATTTATACCGTAATTTATACCGTAGGTACTGAATATGGTATGACATTGTTAAATGATCCATCCCCTCTTTACCTTTCCTAGAATATAAACCAGTTAGTGCATTTTGTCACACTATCACACAGTTTGATTATTTCTCTTTCTTGCAACACCCTTTCTCCACACATTTTTTCGTAGGTTTACAAAAAACACTATGGTATTTGTTTCCATCAACAACTGCATTCATTACCTTAAGATCAGCCTTACGTTCAATAGGGCGAGCGCTTGCGAACAATGTAGACTGGTACCGATCGTGTACTATCATATCGCATTCATTTAACGTTAGATGCAAACACCCGTAACAAAATGTGTTGTCGCGATACCAATACGCCCGCCCTATTGAACGAAGGGTAGATGATGTCGTCCTTCATTTCTCATTAATATATGGTGTTAAAAATAAAACAAGACTATTCAGTAGTTAGCAATTTCATATTGTATTTGTCATACATACGTAAATAAATAAATAAATATATTCTCTATTATAGCTTGAACAATCTGGCCCATCCTCTCATATTATGTATATAAGTACTTCAATGTGTATTTATATTCGGTGCCTGTCACACACAGCAGCAAGTCATGTTTAATACTGCTTTGTTGATCATGCATTGTGGAAGATTTAGCCCTTAGGGTTAGTTTGTTTAGAATTAGTGGCAGATATGTACCAATATTGTTTGAATACTGTATAATATACATGTAGTTGTAAAATAAGAGAAATGACGATGCTCGTTTGATTCTTCTTAATTTTCCGTATATACGTAGTATTCTATGGGTTTTAGTAGTATTTAGGTTTCAGTAGTATTCAGCCTCCTTCAGGTTTCAATAGGATCAATAGTATCAAACCTCAGGTGTCAGTAGTATTCACATTTCAGTAATAACCAGCCTCCTTCACATTTCAGTAGTATCCAAACCAGTAGTATCCAGCCTCCTTTGTTTCTGTAATATTGAGATTTCAGTAGTATGCAGGCTCCTTCAGGTTTCTGTAATAACCAGCCTCCAGATTTCAGTAGTATCCAAACCAGTAGTATCCGGCCTCCTTCGTTTCTGGAATATTCAGCTTTGTTGACGTTTCTGTATAGTACATGTATCCTCTTATCTCATGGTTTTCTTTATAACACAAAATACTGTAATTAATAGCCATGGATAAACGATTTCTGAATAGGGTCTTCATAATACATGTAGTATCGTTGGTCAATAGGCAGACATCTTACTGTCTGGAGTGCTTCACCAGGAGTACTTAGGGTGGTATGTATCCCTGTTGCAACTGGGATGGGATGGGGAGGGTCTGGGCATTTCTATCAAAACTAAACACAATTTCAATATTGCTGAACTAAAATAGTTGTACGTGTGGGCATTTGTGTCACTCCTCCCCATTTGTAAGAGCAATTTAATTATTTTGTCAATACCAATGCATTGATTTTGTTATCAGGTAAATGGTCATAATTATATGGTACCTGTAAGCAAAAAAATAGCATGTCGCAATTGTGTGTGCTTTGCTCGTCAATGGGTTGAAGGTAGGCCCATTATGTAAATATGCAAGATGTTTAAGCAGAACATCTTGGTTCTGTAGTGGGGCAAATCATCATCCAGATCATCACACTACACTACCTGTACCCACCACTTATATAGTCAATCATCTGCATTCAAATAAAAACATCTCATATTTTACTCTAATTTCATGATTACGATCACTATATAGACAAATGTGGGATCAAACGAGTATTTCATTTTTTCTTTAAGACTACACCAATTACGACATGTTATTGGATATGTAGACATTTTGGTACATTGAAATTCTCTTTGTATCTTGATTCTGTGATTAAAATTAATGATACAGTTCTGTCCCGTATTCCTGAATAAATGATGCAGTGATGCTGCAAATTAAATGTTGTTTTGTCTTCTGTTTATTACATGTACATTGTGCATCATGTTAACTACCATATCACAGGTTTCCCCAGAGCCATAATGAGTAGGGAGCCCCAACTCCTTACCTGTTTATGTAAGCACTTTGATTTATTTTAAGGCAACTGTAAGCGTTTTGATTTATTATAATGACTTTGTAAGGGCGTTAAATTCAGTTGTTTATAACTGTACAATATATAAAGCCTAATCTTTTAAATTTTCTCTCGTGGAATTTACATAAAATTTTATTATTGCTCAATTTTGAAAATGTAAGCGCTTTAAAAAATTCCTGGGGAAAGGCCTGCCGTAGGATATTTTGTTTGTGATCTGCGAGTGTGTTACGTCATTTATGATGGTGTATTACAGTGATCTATGATAGTATGTCATAATGTACGGTGCATAATGATAATCGTGATTGTGTTGTAAACTACATGTAAGATGTATGTCATGGTAATCTACAGGTGTCGATCTAAGATAATGTTTCATTGTAATCTAGGAGTGTTGGGGATAATTTATGTGCCTGGTAATCTATGATGGCGTTATGGTAATTTAAGAGTCGTAATACTAGTATACATCTATACGATGGTGTGTAATGGTAATCTACTGCGTGATAATCTAAAATAATGAGTCATAATCTACCAGTTATCTCCGACGGTGATCTAGGAGTGTTATGGCAATATAAAATTTTGGTAATTTATAATCTATGACTGGTCATGGTAATCTACGTGTTATGGCAAAATATGATTTTGGCGATCTATGATCCAACGGTGGTCATGGTGATCTTTTGAGTGGTGTGGCAATGTAAAATTGTGGTAATCTATGATGGTGTCACGATAATTAAAGATCGTGGTCATTGTAATCCACAACTGTCATAATCGAAAATACAAGACGTGATGTACGATTGTGCATCAGACATTGGAAATTTATGAATGTCGTAATCTACGACCAATGATAATCAATGATAGCAGGTCATTGTAATCGAGACCGTCTCTCGTGATAATATATTTCTACATTATATGGGAGTAACAAGATGACGTCAAGATTGAGTGGAGTACACAACTGTCAGAAGTCTGTATATGACCATTAATAATATTTTATGTCCATAAGCATGTGCAGTGTTTCTGAATGTCTTATCAACATGTTGAGTTGTTGAGAAACATTTTCAAAACAAAATCATAGATTTTTTGTGTGTCATGTATATGTGTAAGTATATTAAAAATTTTTGCTAATGCAATAGGCCTATAATGTGAAAGCATTGAACAACATAATATTATTGTAAAAAGCATAGAATTATGTTGTCAATTAAATGAATTATTTATAGTAATGAACTTCAAAACGTTTTTCTTGGCTATACTGATTATATGTTGCAATACACTTTCTCGTTATGTTGCATTCATTACATCAATATTATGTAAAGATATAACTAATGCAAAAAGCCAATTTATTTTATTAAAATTTTGTCTTGAAAACTTCTCGACATATTGATGGCAGCTCCAGCTAAAAAAAAACAACCAAACAAACAAACAAAATCTTTCATCTTTTATTTTAGCTTGTTTTTTCCGACAAGCCACAATGTATGATAATGTGCAAGTCCTGCTCAAGTTAAAAGTATAACATTCATTGAAAGTTTTGCAGAATTTACGAATGCGTAATCCATGATGGTCAGCACTTGTATGTGGAGAGTGAGAAACTAACAAAGTGCCCACAATAACAAATCACAGACATTAACACATGAGAACATGTATTTTAGGACATGAGAACATGTATTTTAAGACATGAGAACATGTATTTTAAGACATGAGAACATGTATTGTAACACATGAGAACATGTATTTTAACACATGAGAACATGTATTTTAAGACATGAGAACATGTATTTTGACATGAGAACATATACTTTAAGACATGAGAACATGTACTTTAAGACATGAGAACATGTATTGTAAGACATGAGAACATGTATTGTAAGACATGAGAACATGTATTGTAAGACATGAGAACATGTATTTTAAGACATGAGAACATGTATTTTAAGACATGAGAACATGTATTTAGATCATAGAATTGGTCACTTAAAGCCTTATGACCTAAATCGCAAAAACTGACAAGATTGAAATAAAGGTGAAGTATATCATTAATGTAAAATATTTAAAAGGCATCTACTAAATTTTAATATAGTCACTTAAAGCCTTATGACCTAAATCGAGTAACTGACAAGACTGAAGATTGAAATAAAGGTTAAGTACCGGTATATCATTTAATGTAAAATGTTTAAAGAGAATCGCTCACCATTTTGGCGTGAAAATCAGGATCACGTGACCAAGGCATGAAGCCAGCCACACAAAAATTAATTTGCATATACACAGAAGCGAACACACTGTCCTTGTTAGTCTACACAATTGAAAACATTTAATATATGACTACGAATAACAACAGAAATGTCAAAATGTAATTATATTACGTAAAATTACTTCATCTACAACGTACGAATCGATTGCCAAAACTGGAACGTGGATAGTTAATACACAGAATAAGTAATAGTTATACCCACAGTTTACGAGGTGTATCGGTGATTATCCTACAGTTTTGGTCGTGGGGCCTCCGAGACCAAAACTGTAGGATATTCACCGATACACCGAGTAACTATGGGTATAACTGACTTATACGCCCACTTTCGGCCGAGCTATGAAAATATTTTGTTATTATTCGCCTTTGAAAAGTGTAGGTATCGGTGAATACACCTACACTTTTAACAAAAGTAACCATGGAAACGAGGCCGGAAGTGGGGTATAGGTTCACGTTATTGTCTGGAGATGCAGCGGAGTGGAAATTTTGGGCGCAAAACGTTGTGAGCGATGGTCTTTAAGAGGCATCTATTAGTGTTTAATATAACGGGAAGACACACGGAGGAAGACAAAAGAGTTTGATTCGTAATGAAAAAAGATACAAAGAACTTTGGGTATTGGAGCTTTCTATCACAACCAGGAAAAGTATTGCAAGGCCTTTAGGGTGAAAGAATCACGAGATTTCTTCAGTTCAAGTGTAAGTCTTCATAGAGCAAAAAACAAACATTTAATACAGTGACTTATCGAGAGGAAATATTTTTCGATCTTTCCCACCTGATATAGGTCACGTGAGATAGAAGTATTGTGTGTTATCTCATACTATTATTCTACGTCTATCGATATTTCACAAGAGCAAGATTACGCCCTCAGTTTGACGTCAAATGTCTATTGTATGTCACACGTATGCTTCAAACATGTCATAGGTAAAGTTGTCTATAACTGAACTAAACACAGAGTTCACATATTTTACTAACTTCTTCTCCTATTTAGATAATGGGTAATAAATAAAATACCCAACTCGCTATTCAGAAATACTGTTTAACTTGCACACTTGAATTGGTGTTATCCTTCACTAGTCAAAGACTCATGAAGGATGACATGGCTAGTCAAGGATGACACCAATGCACTCGTGCTAGATAAACTGTATTTCCTCGAACCACGTTAGAAAGAGATTTATATTGCACCTATTTTCAAAACTCTGGGTGGGTTGCTCTGGATACAGCTAGCCAGCTTTGTGCATCTGTTTGTATCAATGTCACTACTGAATAGACGAGTGAAAGAGGTAATACAATAGGTATTATGAAAATAGTTTGCACTTGGAAACAGAATTTAAGGGTAAGTAAGAAATAGAGTACATGTACTACACTGATGTCCATTAGATAACCATTTATCTTACAACTCATTCTTTTCAAATGTATCCAAAACTCTGATACATTATTGTCTGGTCAGGTCAAGTTTGAGTTAGTTGTCATACAGTTCTGAGAGCTAATAAAAATATTTATACAAAAGGAAAAAAAATATGTTGAGTTAGTTGTCATACAGTTCTGAGGGCTAATACAAATATTTATAAAAAGGGGAAACAAATATGTTGAGTTAGTTATAAACATATTTGTTTGATTATATCCAATTGAGGTTCAAGTACGTCATTCCTGGACAAGCAGTCCAGTTGTCCAGACTGTCTATACAGGACAGAAGCTAGTGTTAGTATGAGAGATCAAACTGCACAAACAATTCTTGTGGGAAACTTAAACAAGCTATTTATCTTTGGTAGGGATGTCAAGCACCAACAGAAATCATATTTAGGATGTAAGTATGCAACATATCAATAAATAAAACATTCTATCAATCTAACACTGAAATTTCACATGTCAAATAATGTGGATTAAAGAAGAAAAAGAGGCAAATATGGCTTATAAATTAAGACATGTATGCACTGTCATTCTTTTGAAATTTCCCGTGTTAATACTTAATTTTTGCACATAATAATGCTATAAATGTAATAACAGAGGTTTTTTTCCTTGAAGAGAATAATATGTCACTATATTCTAGTGCAAAATATTTGTGGCATTTTAATCTTAATCTATGATGCGCAACAGATGTTATAAATGTAAAACTGTAAAACTGATATTATTTGTGTGTCTGTAACATTCGCATTTGTGATTTTACAATGACGCAAATTATTACTAGCAATTAAATACATTAAAAAGACGACAATGGTGTTTTTGTAACATGAAAATTACAGATCTCGAGAAAATTTACAGTGGCGAATATTTCCCGTTTTACATTACAGTATTGGGCATTTGGTGAAGAAATTACAGGCTGGCTTTTAAATTAAGTGAACCACATCACACACATAGTACATTTGAATCAGGTATACTGCATATCAATACACAATGTAGTAATCTGTACAAAACAAGATAGTAAATACACAATACAGAACAAAATAATATTTATCAACTGAAATGGAAAGCTGCCAGTAAGGGTAAACTGAAAAAAAGTATGTCCATAGTGAATACCAATTTATTAAAGATGAACTTGTGCATGATAGAAAAGCACAAAATTACTGTAATCACTATTATAAAGAAAGAAAAAAAGATTATGTATTTTTCTTTAATGTCACCTCTAAAACACATTGATTAATTATTATTCTTTAATGTCAAACACAGTGATATTTGACAGTCTAAAAAGCCTGCTGCTGCCACATAAGCTATTCATTTTTAATAATAGAAAGGAATTTTTTACATGCACTTTGTTATAGTCATAGCAACATATACTAGAGCTTTTGATGTTTCAGACTGGTTTATCAAATTCCATGAGAGAGTGTATATAGCATATGCTTTGAAGATAAATGAAAAAAAAGTAGCAGGTTTCCTCTTTAGAACATGTATTGAAATTACACAATGTGCAACATCCAATAACGAATGATTAATTAAGTAAAGTACTCAACTAATTTAATTTCTTAAAAACAAACTTTACAATAATTGTGTAGATGAGGTGTCAACATTATTGTTGAATAATGTTGACATTCAAAGGCTGAAGATTAATTAAGGCCAAAAGGAAATGTTGTTTAAGGTTTCATGATTTAAAAAATAGGTTAGGTGGGTATTAACTCCCTCCGGCAACCCCGCCCCACACCCACCTTAGTATTTCTTCATTTGAAAACACTAAAAAAAATCCAAATAATTTTGTTTTATTTTGGTGAAATTTGTTTATTTTACGGTTGGTGGAAAAAATTATATGGTCAGCAAGAAAACCATAAACAAACTTATTTTGGTCTAATCTACGAGCTCTAGTCGGTGACATTAAACAAAGTTCTTTTCTTTTTGCATAGCTACACTGTCGAACAACAGCACTATAATAAACCCTGCCAAAAATGTGGACTAGTAATTATTTTGCATGCATTGTAAGTAAACACAGCAATTTTCTTGAAAACCTGCATCTCATTATAGCACTAAAATATTCACGAATGTCGGGTCGGGTCGGGTCGGGTCGTACAAGTAACAGATTCCTCCTCCTCGCCACCACCGCCTCCGCCGAGAAAGCAGCACAATGTTAACACAACTTCTCAACATAACAACAACAAAAAAACAACTAATTCCCAACAGGTATGGCACAAGCATAAACATCCCTGTTTGTCACGCTCACACAGACAGACGGAATCAAACTGTACACGTAGTGTAACAAACAACTACAGTCAACAACAAAATAAACTAAAAACAAATAAATAATGTTAAAAATAAATAAATGTTATGCAAGGCTTTGCTGCTGCGGTTTGGCCACTGGTTGAGGCACCGGCACTAGACACAATATTTTTTCAAAAAAATAAAAAACGTTTTTTTTATAATACATGTAATATAATATAGATTTTTTTGTTTTTCAAATAAAAAATTCTACACTAAATAATAATTACAATCTTTTTTTTTTTTTTTTTAATTTTTTTATTGTGTCTAGTGCCTGTGTATTGAGGTGCGCAAGAGCCCCACTCTTTGCATGGACCAAGGTTTGTGCTGTATTGTATGGATGTATTTGTATGTATGCAGTGCATAAGATTCACCACACACCAGCACCAGAGATCACTTAACTTACGGGTCAACTGCACAGCACTTATCTTCAAATTAAAGGGAATCGGTCACAGAGGTTTTGGCACATAATTTATCAGCTCTGTTTAGAGGCAGTCTGTGCAGGTATAGGCACTAGACGTACGTACGTATGTACACCAGTTAGGTCATGAGGCAAATCAAATGTTGTACTCTCATTGGCTTTTGTAATAATTATAGATAGAACATAAGAAGTATATCACATAAATGATGACCGTTGGAGATTCATAGAAAGAGAAAAAAAACATTACATGGATTAGTGTGTGCTCAGAGTGATATTTTTTATGATAGGTAACAAATTGGTGCAAACATTCTGCTAACACAGACATTTGGTAGAAAAAGCCTGCAGTGTCAGATCTACGATACATTTCGCAATTTTGGGGGCCACATAAAATGACTTAATAAATTGATGCTTTATTCTACATGTAGATGGTGTTATTTTTGTTTATTGATGTAAAAGAAGATGCGTAACAGAGCAGATAAACTTGTTACCGAACATCAGTGACAGATTCAGTTTAAGCAGAGTATTATATGGAGTACATAGATTCTGTTTTACAAACTACTTGTACTCGAGAGGAATACAGTAGTACATGTATAAACAATATGAATGTCGGTGACAAGATAGACTTACTCTATTTGAAGAACGTGTGACTATTAGTATCAGTGGCTACATGTTCATACGAAGCATACTGTACTTAAAGAATATGTGACTGTCTGTTTACATGTAAAGGAATACATGAACTATACTTAAATATTATGTGACTGTCCGTTTACATGTACATATACATAAGAGGTATATATAGTACTTAAAGAACATGAGAATATCAGTGGCTAATAGTACATAAGATGTATACTGTATATAAAAAACATGTGACTGTCTGTTTACATATACGTAACATGCATACTGTACTTAAAGAACATGACTATCAGTGGCTAATATGTAGTATATAAGAGGCAAACTATTTAAAGAACATGTGATAGTCTAAAAGAGACATCTAAAGAAGAAAAATCAAAATACCTCGACAATTCTATCCTATAATTAGATTTCTTGAATAAATGTTTATAAGTTATAATGAACTACATGTATTGGCATGACATTTGCTACAAAGTTGTGTAGAATATACTATCCAAAATGGCGCTTTACTTCCTGTAATAAAACACGGCTATAGAGAATGACTTTTTGCAACAAGACTTAAGTACTAACCATACAACCTGAGTTAAGTGTTTACTAATCAGAAACAAACTGTTGCATTAACTTTGAGTGTATCAAAATTTACTGTGAGAAGTTTTAAGTACTTTACAGCATTTCCATCAATCAGAAATAAACTAATGCATTAATACTGTACATATAATTAACCTTCAGACAACCGACGTTTACTTTAATCAATCCAACATTTGCAGTATTATAATTACATACTATACTATACTTCGTGTCACAACTTTTGTAGTATGTTTTTCATAGATAACTTTAGTTCTGTTTAACGTAGAGAAAAAAGGTAAATGTTTTTGAAATTTTTAAAAAAGTCCTATTTTTGTGTCCAAATTATATAACTTTAGGGTAACGAATAAAAATATTGTAATGCAAATACAATGGCAGACGATAGATTTTTATGAAAATTTTCTCGGTGAAAAATTGATAACATTTTCATGGTTTTGTTAAGTTGCATAGTGACCGTCACAATATGAGAGTCACCTGCAATAAAGACAAGAATTTTATAAAAATTAATGAAATGGTTAAATTGACCACTTTTGCTTCACAAACCTTGTCAAAACAAAATTTTGTGACAGATAAATGTATGTCAAACTACATCTGATACAACAATAAGACAATAAAAACAAAAATATAATTATTTTTCTGAAGTGACAAGAGTGATATTTGGCCCCAATTTTGTTAGTACCCTGTATTAATTTAATAAAGCTATATGTTAAAGAGAACCTGTTACGGTGTTTTGTAAACAAAATGACTAGTGCAGCCACCATTTTGAATCTAAACTAGTCAATTTGTGGAGATTTATTTTTATAAGAGACATAAATATAGAATTCCAAATAATTATTATAAAACAAACTATACATGTATGTTTTCAAACAATATAAACAGACATACAATTTTATGATGTAAATACATCAGCTCTGTTAAACACCTACATTACTCAAAGTGTAAGAATTTTCCTGAAACATTTCCTTGGCGACACAATATTAGTAAGACGTACTAGTAATAATTATGTAATTTTACATAATATAAAGAAAAATATTATATTGCTTTGATTTATGAATGGTCAGAGAATTTTTGGCACCAAATGTATCAGTTCTGTTACCCATCTAAACTTTTCAAGGTGTTCGAACAATGAAGAAACATTTTATGGCGAAATATTCGTAAGAGACATAAGACACAATTTCACACACATATATATACTTATTATATACTATAAAGTAAACTGACATTTAATTTTTATATGCAATATAACGTAAACCATTGTTCTTAAACAGAATTGCTTTAATCTTCAATCATAAAGATTTTTGCCACAAAATTGCGATAAGTTTCATTTAATAAAAAAAGAGAATGACAACAAAAGCTTACTTGGTGCACATTCAAACCAAGCAACATCAAGAAGGATCAATTAGCGATTTGTAAGTTAACCTGCAATCTTGGTCTATGACAATTTGCAGAGAACTTACCGTACTTTCCTGAATTAAGTTATCACAGATTGTCAATGAAAAAGCTCAATACATTAAGAATCTGAAACAGAATAGCATTGCAGCACATCATGTCCCTGGGTCACTATGTTATTATTCAGTGAGATCATTTAGTGTGATCGTTCAGTCCGATTGTTCAGTGTTATAATTCTGTATGATCATTCAGTATGAACAGTGTGCGATTTTGAGGTGTGCCCAGGGCTCGCAAAAATCATGCAGGACTCTCAGTTTTGCCTGGCATACGATCCCACATGGCTCGTAAAAAAAAAAAACCTGGTATTTATTACATACTATCAAGTGTTATGTAGTAATATTATTATAATTGTTTTCAAACTTTATTAATCCTATTCCAGATCATTTCAAAGTTTACTGCACATCTAGGTTTCCAAATATTATATCTAACAAAGCTGATAGCATGCTGTAACTGTGAAAACAATGGTAGCATTTACAGTAAAAGTTAGTTTTATATTAGAGATGTTAATAGGGCTCGCTGGATTGGTGGGGGCTCTCAAGATTTGCAAGCAGGGAGTCCTTATGACACTTTAATGTTTGAAACCACAATCGCACACCGACTAAGTGTGATAATTCTGTATGATCATTAAGTGTAATCAATTAGTGAGATCATTCAGTGTGATCATTCAATGGGACCATTCAGTGCCTGTCATCCACAGCTTACTGCAGATATATATCATCATAAAGCCAAAACCATCCACACGTAATTTCCTAAACGCCAATCTACTTCACGTCTCTGCAGTTCATGACACAAACTCAAGACACACTCATTCTCAACACTTAAAGCTAAACTAGCACCAAAACGCATCAATGTCATGCACCACGTCTAAACATTCCCCATCAACTAGGGTGTCACAATAAAGTACACCTTTGCTTCATTAATTTAAGTCATAGAGTGAACATGACCTAAGTCAGAACATTTTCTCTGGAAGTATTGGTCACTAACTAACACCTTTTTTTCTCTCACTGTCGACTTTCTGACACAATTGAATCTACCCATGGTTCACTTCTGGCAAAAATCAGTCCCAAGCAATTTGGGTGTACGGATGTTAATGTGGATAGGTCTGTTTGCTCAAAATTATTTTAATAGAATTGAATTTGACTATACAAGAAACGAGGAATTACAGATTTCAGGTACGACAGATAATCTGTAATTCCAAGTTTCGAGTAGATGTTTATGACCAGTAGTCAAATTTAAATAGTTATTGTTAAAGCGACATCCAAAATAATACATTTTAAAATGTTCATACTTCAAATTTAAGGAGATCCATATGTCATGCCGTGAGGTCATAAGTGTCTTGACACTCAAAAATACATCTTTCCATATAGCGACATTTGGTTGATGCCACTAGCTTCAAGCAAAACACATTCTCTTCCTTTGCCATGTGAGTAACGAAACTCAACATTCCTTTCTATGCAAGTCAGCAAGTCATTATAATAAATATTCTCTTGCTTGAAGAACAGCCACACTAACTTTGTCTTTACCGTTCTTTCACAAAATTAGACATTCTGAGTTTCTGGTTCACTTCTAGACCAGCTATAGCAATTCTGTCTGACCAGTTCATCCAGTAAACGAGATCTTCTCTTGTACGTATTCATGCTACAATCATGCCTATTCTATACGAGGCCTTCTGTGTGTACGTTCTAAGTACTATCTTCACAAGTCCTATTCTCTTCTACGAATACTATACGTAACTAGCTCCTGTCACGATATATTTCAAACACTTTGCCTTTCTTGTGTGGGAACATATCTTCTAATTCCATCTTTAAAAGATGTCAAAAAACACGCATAAGATTTAGTTTTGCATCACTTCTGCAATCTTATCTTCATTTTGCCAAAGAGGCATCATTCCCAAGGGGGAAAATTCAATTGTCACATCAAAACACTATAACCTTATGGTCATTGATAAAATTCAATCCTTCAAACAAGTCTTATCTATGTAATGCTGATCTGTAAATGCCTGCTGTCCGATTGCAGATTGCCATGGCAACAGTATTACTCTCAACCCGATAGAACAATTCATGAACAAAATATATCGGATGTCAAAGTTGTAAACTTTCAAAAGGCAACTGTCATATCCATCAGGTCAAGAAGTCAAATTACCAAAAAAACAGGCAAAAACGTTTAAGAATAGTTGTCGAAGGCAATACTCTGTTTTAAAATGTATGTATATCACCCACAACAATGAACACATAATTATTCACAAAACACAAACCACCAAAACAACGTTTGGATTATGAAAGACTTTGGTAGAGTAGAGTTAGCTGTTTTGAGTTATTTCTGGCGGCGAATGGACGATATCCATCTCTCTCTCGGGGGGTTCTTCGACCGGCGATGACGAAGTCGAAGTCTGCTCGTTCTGGTTGGGGTCGGGCAGCGACTTGATGAGGGCCGCGATGAGATCTTGTAGCACTTCGGTGTCCTTCTCCTCGAGCAGGTCGAATCGCATGTTGAGCACCATGAAGTGCGTGAACAGACTGTTGAGGTGTCCGTGGATGCACAGCATCGTCATGTCTCTGTAGTGCGCGTGGTAAATGTGCGCAAACACGTGTAACAGGTATCGGTGAATCTTCTTCACAAAACTGTCAAAACAACTTGGAAAGGAATGATCTGCAAGATAAAAGTTGAAAAAAGGAATAATATGAGTTACGGTTTGGTAGTGTCAGAATTATGGTGTTGATCTTCATATTGTGTAAATAGTTAACTTTGACGTCAAGTTTTGTCATCTGGTCACCTAAATGTGTAATAAAAAGTGACCTCTTAAGACAGATGGCTGCTTAATACAGGTCATAATGCACTAAAATTGACGATTTGGGAGAATATTGTGGTGGCCCTTTAAGACAGGTAATTGCTTAATACAGGTGACTGTTCAAGCAGGTTTGACTGCGTTATTAAACATGTATGAAATATATCTGTATCTTTTCTCAACATAATTGTTTAGTACAAACTGTGGATTGCAAAATGGCAAAGGTATTTTAAAAATTAAGTTTAAATAATAGAGGTTGGAAACATTCTGGTTTATATATTTAAAAGGTGTTAAATTATTGAAAGATACCACTTGAACACAAAATAACTAACCAACAAGCCTGGCACATTAAACACAATACCTACCAAACTTGGTTGGGAAGACCGTTTCATCTGTAATAGTTTTTTGTATAAATGTCATAACATAGTCAATATACTGTGGGGCCGAGTACTTGTACTTCTTGCCTTTATCGTCATACCATAAATATTGCCTGAAATAATAAGAAATTCAGTGAATTATGGTATCCCTGCCAATGATATGGTAATACATGTACTTCCATGGATGTTAACAAAAGTGAATTTGTGTGACTGAAAATTCATTATAATTTCAAGTTTTGATCCTCTATTTACAGTGTATACA
>JAULBR010084910.1:0-13289 GCA_032355825.1 Melanodrymia aurantiaca
CATTGTGGTGAAAAACATTTTGTTGCAATTTGTTTGAGGTTGACCCCAAAATTCGAGTAGATTGACTGGACTATTATTAAAGTGTTATAGGAAGAATTAGTGCAAGATTAGATGTATTTAACTGCACATGCATGTGAAATACATGATCTGCTCATATGAGTTTGGACCAAAACTCGATACAATGCCTTTATTGGCCTCATAAAAAAGTTCACTATTTAAAGTGATAAATGTGTTAAGTACATGTACTTCCAATACAATTGTAGAATAATTTTTGAATAATGGATTGGAGTGCAGATGTCGGTGGGCTGCTAAGTTTACACACTCGGCAGGACTCATTTTGTAACGATGTGTCGTGTCTGATTTTGTGTTGAAATTGGTTTCTGTAGATGCTGTATTTGTCTAATATTCTACATCCACGCCTTTAGCATACACCAATTTATTACAAGAAATATATGGTCTACTAAATTTATATGTTCACAAAAAGACAAATCAATCCTTACAAAAGTTCCATTTATTTAGTGGTTACAGTTCTGCGTATTTATGTGAAACTATGCCATTGTTGATATTTAGCTCGTACATGTACATGTATTTCAGTTACTCAAGTGATATTATCTTGGTGTTTAGGCAATCATATTTTTAATGTACACTGTGATGTATAATTAATAAGCTAATAAAGTGATACAAACAGATCTAGTGTTTCTATTTCTTTAAAAAAAATTAGTCAAATCCCAGTTTGAGAACGTTTTGATTTTTTTAAAATTGATTTACTGTATGATTAATTTTGTGTGCTCCTTTCCTGCACATACTGGTAACCAACTTTTTTTTATGACAGCACTGTGCAATACATTGCTGATGCTAATAAAACATTGATAAAGCATATAAAGGTGGAAAATAATGACACAAAATTAAATATGAAACATTTTATTCGTTATGTGTAGTGAGGTTAGAAGTATACATGGAGACAAAGCAGCAGATTTTACGAGATGACACCAATGCTACTGCTTTTCTTTTTTATTTAATTGAGTTCCCAAATAGTTCTTATATTAAAAATACACAAGTCACACCTTAAAAATCAATACTGAATCGTGTAAAATTAAAAACAGCCAGTCACAATTTGGCTCAAGTTTATAGGTGTTAAGATAGGGTCACTTGGTTTCTCTACCACCCCTAATATTACTTACCCTAAGTGTTTCCACATTATTAAACCTTAAAACAAAGTGAGCTACACCCTAATATAGAATCCATTTTCCATCCCTGAATACCCACATTTTTATAAACATCTGTCCACGTTATAAACGTGTATATGGGTCGCTGTTTAAATTATACGAACAGCTACCCAAATATATTTACCCACATAAATGTTTATAGAAATAACTATTCTGAATAACATTTTATATATAATAATAAATAGAATTGTTTATGAATTCAGTTCTTAAACAATGAAACAACAACTGTACAAAACATGTTCATAATTTATATAATAATGTACAATATTAATTTCCAAACTAAAGTTGTTGGATTTGAATTTCAAACTTTGAATGTATATTTTACAATTAACTCAAAACGTGTCAGTTTACATGTTGAAAAAGAATGGGATAGATTGATAGAAAGGTTGGGAAAACATGTTATTTAAAATAACTACAAATTACAGAGAAACAATGAGAATAAATAAATTCTGAAATGCGAAATATGTAGGCTGATATATTGACTGAGCCAGATGTCTTTGTCGGAAAATCTAAAAGGGTTAACATGTAACATTACATATTTATTACGGTCAAGACGTGGGTTGGAATATGTGGATATTTTTCCTGTTCGTAATTCAAGAGGGGGAATCATTTAGGAATGTTTTAATACAGTAATACAACACATAACAATGACAAATTAAAAACTATTCTTTAAATAAATGATGCAATGTGAAACAATCTGAATAGGTTATAAATACATGTAAGTACCGTATGCCAGATACATTAAAGTCAACTGTAATACATCAGTTATAGCACCTGGTTTACACTACACTTGTACTAAGTGACATTAGTTACAGGTACATGTAAACTTTCAAATGTGTAGTCTAGTCTCGATAGCTGAAAACAGTCTCGGGTTGCAGACACGTGGGAACAATGATAATTAATGGTGAACTCCATTCACAATCACATTGGTGGAAATGTTTCTTTTATGTATATTATTTCACAAAAATCACAACTTTAATGTAAAATAACGTTCTCTATAAATCTGCTTCTCTATTTACTGCATAGTTTCAAATTGAAACAAATCATTTTATGTTTGCTGTTTGAAAACAGTGTAAATCAATTGTCAACTCGGTCTTGAAATGTTTGCAATCGTTACAAATTACTTTGTATATTACTTTCATCCCCAACCCATTTTCTTCTTTTGTTTGGACCGATGTTCTGTGGCGTGTTTAGAGAACCAATATATTGTGAATACTCTAGACTGGTTTTTTCACCAAATATTAAATGAATGTGATATGATAGAACACAATTGGTACCAGTTAAATTATATGCAAGATTTTGCCATCCTGAACACGCCTCTGGCTTAAGTCAGTGTATCCTAGGGGGATTATGCATTTTCATAAAAACATTTATCCTATGCTTTTACAAATCCTGAGAGAATTCTGTAACAATGTTTTAAAATAAAATATTCTCAATTTGCTAAATAAAACACTGAAATTGACAAGTTAATTGTAAAATTAAATAAGACTGTCGTCATCAAGTCGTTTTGAAAAGCAGGTTATTTTCAAACAGCATCTTCTGTCAGGTTCCACTACCTACGTTCATAGAATGACGGTTGTGTAATAAAGTTAAAACTGAACAGTGTTTCAAATCAAATTCAGATTTAAATTAAAAGTCAGTTATGTCAGTCAAATTTATAGGTCAATAAAACAAAAACTCCATGTTAAAACAGAAATTTATCAAATGATTTTATGTATCCGTCCAAATATGAAAATGCATATTAGATTATTTTGCCACGAAAATGTTTCTATATTCTAATGTTTTAAAAACTTAAATGAACTAATAAATTTAAGAATGGAATTGTGTCTGTACCATTGCAGTAAAATCCAAATAGCACTCTAAACTAGTTTACTATGGAAACTGATTGCTGTAGTGTAGGAAGTTATCTTTCCTAAATGCAGACATTTAATTTATAGAATTTCTTGTCCAAACTTTTTTCTGTGTGCTTCTTGCTTCATTGGATGGATAATCTTAAAGGAAAACCAATACAGATTTTTATATGAAAAGTATTGTACATTATTATCCATTACAAAATGTACTCGTAGATTATTGCAAACCGACATTCTGCGTTTACAATTAACATTTTTGCATCTTATCATTTAACGAAAATTGCATTTAAATCCCCAATTTATTTTTTATAACCATTAAAAATATTACTGGATTTAAAAGATTCTTTAAAATAATTTTTTTTGCTGTATATTGACAGGTACCTTATTATCAACATAGTTGTCACATGCGTAACACCATATAGACAAATCTGCGTAGCTCAGGACAATTCTGTGTTCCGTCTCGATCCCATGGAATAACATATGTTCTTGCACATACCGGCTGCAGAAAACCTGGAAGAGATTAACATAAGGAGTAGTGTTTAATAATAGCATTTCTTAAACACCTGTTTGAAATAACCCATGGGCAATGTATCATCTCACATGGGCCATCTGTAATGGGCATTAGAGATGAAATTTAATACTTCTGATTGGCTGCCCCATAGTAACTACCCTCATGATCTGGGGCCGGTTTAATGAGCGTTGCTTAATGCACCGATAGCCTAACGTTGTTCTAACGATTGAGCTGCCATAAAACTTTGTGTGTATCGACAACAGCGCCACAATACTAAATTGACCACTGTGACTGCTTCATTGTCCTCAAATATTGTCGTTTACACGATCGTAGCATAATGTCATGCCTAACGCTGTTACAAGTGATGTTATAGCATCTCTATTAAACCGGCGGGTCGATTCATTCAACGATGTATGATGCAGCATTTCGTTTGATGTCAAGCAATGCTTATAGCCACTTTCCACAGAATTTATAGTTACAGCAGTCCATTTCATTTGTTTAAATTGTTTTCCCAGGGTTTGTAAGAAATAGAATACTACATTCGTGTCAGTTTTCCCAGAGTTTGTAAGAAATAGAATACTACACTCGTGTCAGTTAGAGATCACTGATATTATAACTCAATGTTGCAAAGCATATCCAATGAGCAAAAAATCATTGGATACATTTTGAAACAACTCATAAGACCAGTGATCTCTAAAAGCCACTCGTATATTATTCTCTATGTGATAAATGGCTTCAGATTGACTTCATTCAAAACAAGTAAAATTCCAACCATGTGGTACGAGATCATCTATTAATCATCATACCTAATTGAAGTGATAAAAGTACATCGATCATTACAGGTAATCATTTGTTCCATCTTGTCACCAACGAAAGACAGAAAGTGAGACATCAGTATTTAGCAATGACAACCCTCTTCAACTTTTTGTAAATTTTGAACACTGATTATTAACGGACAGTTATATTGACACTTGGTCACAGAGGAAACCCGCTGCTGCCACATAGACTACTCTTCTTCGAATAACAGCAAGGGATCATTTATGTGCACTTTTCCACAGACAAGATAGCACACACCACAGCCTTTGATAGACCAGTCATGGATCACTGGATGGTACAGTAACGGGTCCCATGAGGAGGTTCCACCCATCGAGCCTCAGGCAGATCCTCTTGCACCGAGCTATGCCCCGCTCCGAAATCTGAATGACGATACCGTTATAATCGTCAAAACCCCACCAGCACATTTAATCAGTACTGTATGGATCCGGTTTACACAGTCCACCGTGTATTTGTTGACAATAATTGAATGGAAATGACTTCTTCATGCTGTTGGCTAATACGATTAGAATGCATGTAGGAGAAGACAAGGCAGAATACTGTCTGTATTATACAACGTGTTTGGCATCCACGAGCTTAAAAGCAGATCGATCTCGCACTACTACTGACAACAAACACATGCAGAATTATGTTAGTAGACAATAATAATTGGTAAATCATATTTGTTAACAGAAAACTGGAGCCCAAACATGAGAAAATAATTATTTTAAAATAATTCCATTTTGAAAAGCTGTCTGTGGACTTGAAATCTTATACTGGTGTAGTCAGAGGAAATTCAGGAAGCAACTGTTGTGACATTATGGCAGCAGCCGACATAACACAATTCACCTGTGGCATTTAAAATATACTATTACATAAACATAGTGTTATTTCAACTAATAAGCATCACTTTGAAGGAATAATAATATGACCATCTATGTAATATGACATGATTGCACTGGTAGCTCAGACATGCGCAGTTACGGGAAACGTGTCCTCTGGTGTCAGTCTATCATTAACGTGTAACCTGTTTAACACCTTACTGTGTCCCCTGTGTTGTCTGGGGGCCATGACGATTCAACAGCCCATTAATCTTCAAATAGATCCATGTTAAAGCAATTGATATATACTGACAGGGTTTTATTTCTGAAATTTGACTTGACGTACATGGCTTTGACTTTGGGAATTTTTATTTTCTTTGACAAAACATATTAAGCTACATCTGTATATATACATACATTAAAATAGGGAATTTTTACTCCAAAATGGGGAATAAAACCGATATAGCCTTTGGGGAACTGTGGGCAATGGTGCCGATTATCGGAGGCTAGCAACATAGGTGATAAAATCCTGACTGAACATGATTGTAGTACCAATATTCTAAAAATAATGTCTTCTTTCAAAACAAGTTACAGTGTGCAACTATAAATAACCGTCTGTGCTAACTGACCATAATTTCATCCACTGCGTGCAACATGCATATTAATAATTACAGACGTAACAGGCTCTTACAAAACAGCTAACCACTTGTCTTTAAAAACGATGCAAACATACTAGTGAGGTAGTGTCAGCATGGATGACTAGTTGTTACCATAATTATATCAATAATGCACAGACTTTGTTTCGATTCTGCTTAAATTGTTAGGCCATCTTCACAGATTTTATTTTTGCAGTGATTTCATGGGATTATCATTGATAGTAAATTGTTACAGTTGGCACATTATTAAAGTTTTTATTTTGCGGCAAATAAACCTCTTGACATTGTCCCTATTATGAGGTAATAAACGTATCTTTAAAATCTTCTTAACCATTTTTTTTTAATTCTGTGATTTTGCCAATAAGCTGCCAACATGCTACCAGTAACAATCTTTTCAATGACATGTGGGGGTCCAGTTTTTACAAGACTAATTAATAAGAAGTGTTAACAGTGCTGATAACAGATCCTGAGTCAAAATTCCACTAAATGTTTCTTAAGTACCGGTAGGTTATTTTTGGAGGTGGCTTCAATTATAACCTGCATTACCTCCCATGCTGAGTTTGCTGATAACGAAGATAACTGGTCTCAATTACCACTTTCTCTTTCTCCGCCAAATGAACACACATGTCATAGCAAGTTATACCAATAAAACTCACGTGTTGCACACTACACCAGTGTCTGCAATTTAAAATACATGACACTTTAGTTTAATGAACTACAAGAATACAAGTCTGGTGAATGAACACACCTGGGAACAAATTACAGGTGGAATGGTTAAAGATAAATGAAAATAAGCTGAACTAGAATTGAATTGATGTACATAATAAAGACGAGAAACATATCCATGAAGATTGAATACACCTGGAGGAAACAAACTACAGCTGTGTTTGATAAAGATGGAGAGTGCATGAAAGTTCCCACATTTGAAAAGTAGGTGCAGGAATTGGCAGACCTGTATTGTCTGCGTGGATATACATGTAGATCCAGTAGGATGCATGATAAATCATTGGCTATAAATCACATTAAGCAGCTTCTATTGGAACCCAACCCTTTGCTTGGCCCACCATCATGAGATCTACATGTATACCCTTGGTTCCGTCAGACTTTATACATTTTTTAGGACAGACATTGGGTCCTGGCTTTTGATGGAGGACCGTATCGAACAGGGGAGTACTTTATAACTGTTTGGCTTGGCCCTAAAGTACAGTGCACATAGTGAGGAAGTTGACACGAATATTAATTTCCTCACTGCAATCTGCAGCAGGTTAACATACACTAACTTTCTACACATATTTTCTGTACATCAACAGTCATTTTCTTTACAATGAAACAGATTTCTGTCTTTCAACACCTAATTTCTTCAATACTACACTCACTTCCAACATACAACTTCTATTTCCTGCACTAACACCTGCTATTTGTACATCAACACTCACTTTCTACGCATTGGCACCTATTGTCAGTAAACCAACTTTCTGTACATCAATAGTCAATCGAAATTAGGCCTGTGTGAATTAGGATTTTGTGTGTGAAGGTTTGTTTTATGGTTAGATTAATACAGGACTGGAAAGGGTTAACACTAAAACAGAACAGAAAATTGTCAGGAACATGTACGTGTATGTTGATACACACCTTGTAGCATACAAGACAGACCCAGTTTTCTGATATTTCTCCACATTCCAGGCATGGATCATCGGTGGTCAATCCACGAGGTGGGAGTGGCATCACAGTGTCGAGGTGAGGACACCAAGGTAATGGCTGCACAGCAAACATCTGCTTAACATCCTAAAACAAACAATATTTCATGTTATAACAATACTTAAACATTTAAATAATTAAACACGTTTATATCTGTGAATATATTTAAGATTACGAAATTGAAAATAACAAGTTTTTTTTACATATTGCAGCAGATAAACACAAAATATGGAAGGAATTGTGCATTTTATGGTACAAGCATGAAATTTGGTACAATGATTCTGACTATCCCAACAGTCATTTTAAGATCGGGTCCAATCTTGAAGGTCATGTGTGTTGACCTTGGTGTAATTTCCTCTAGTACCAAATGCCAGAAGGTATTGTATGCAACTGATGGCATAATGCACTAACGCACAAACAAACTGGGCATGCACACAGACAGAAACTGATATGCATGTATGTTTGCACATGACACATGCTGTTAAGGGATACAAAAAACTGCTGGTCAGTACAATTGATACATTCATGCCGTGCCTTATGTTTGCAATGGCGCTAATAAATAACACAAAATCCAATGAACTATTGGTGGCATTTGGTACTGATGGACATTTCATGTTCATAACAATCCAAGAACTAGCTACAGCCATGGGCCCAAGGATGTCTGCAACCCTTCCAATGTTCCACGCTCTCACAGGCTTTGACAAAGCGTTGTAATTTGTAGGTATGGAATAGAACATGTCTAATCAGAGGTTCATAACCATCATTGAACTAGCTACAGCCGTGGGCCCCAAGGACGTCTGCAGCCCTTCCAACGTTCCACGCTCTCACATACTTTGACAAAGTATGGTAATTTGCAGGTATGGAATAGAACACGTCTAATCAGAGGTCACATAATCATTTGAAGAGCTAATACACTGACAGATGATCATGTTAGTAGTGATTGTCACTTGTAATACGCATACCAACCAGTCTCCTGGGTACAATTGACATTGAACTAAAACAAATCTATTTTACTATTTTACTGTCTAGCCATTTTCACCAACATATCTTAAGACTATAACTTATAAGACTATATTAATAATAGGTTTTGCCATATTTGATTACACTTAATTGCAATACTAATGTTTTTATGTAGATATCAGACAACGATTGTTAATGTACATTGCACATGTATAATGAGTCTTCAAGCAAAACAAAAGAAAAAACATTTGTTTAAAGTTTTATAACAAAAGGTTATCAATATTGAGTTTCATAGCATTTCAATTATTAACTGAATGTAATCTGAATTGGCATCTGTCTAAACCCGATTGATCTTCAAGTATTATTTTATGCCTTTGTCCATCTGATGGATGGCGAGTTTCACACTGTTTTATAACAATTATAATGAGAGATGAAATGCAATCAGAATCTACTGGTATACTTGATAGACGCATGAGCAATCTTCATAAAAATAATCCAAAGAATTCGCTACAAAATACTTGAGGATCGGGAAATCAAAAGAATGTACCGGTAACTAGTATATCCACACAAGATGTTCAAGCCAGAAATAATTACACCGTACTTAAAAGTTAAATGATAAAAAATTAATTGTGTGGAATTAGCACAAAATACTTGGAGGATTGGCTAAATTAACAACGATAAAGCTAGTACATGTATATCTCCAAGCATTGAGATCTAAAAATTATTTTAGGAAAGCATGTGTTTAAATATCCCAGACCGATACTTCCCCACCATCACTATTTGTCTGGGACCTAGATACATGTACATGAAAGAATGCAACTGCTTACATGTACATGCCAAAATCTTGAAAGAATCTATGACATCATCATTGTATGGAAATATGTAGCAAATGTAACTCATACATGTATATATCATCATTTGCACTCTCAGCTCTTACGCTTTAATAATATACACTTAAAATAAAGTTAAGCACTACATGTACTTACATTTTGATTGTGGGCTAAGACGACAATTTGGGAAGTTATCAAACACAAGATACATGTAACTGATTCTCTTGACATCATCTAAAGTCAATACATGTTCGACAACCATTACTATATTAGTCAAGTTTTTACACATAAATAGTGTGACCATAAATGTTTTTCTTTGATTTCTACGAAAATTGTCTCCATATGACAGACTTCTGTTATAGAATAAAATACATGTATATCAATAACAAAGTGTATTTTGTTGCTATGTCATATAAATGGTAATGATTGATAGCATATCAAACTGTTTTACCCTCATATAATTGATAGTACTGACATCTGAGGCGTGTTCAGAGAACAAATATATCGCGAGTTCACGCTAGACTGGATTTTGTACCAACATTAAATGAATGTAATATGATAGAACACGATTGGTACCAGTTAAAATACACGCGAGTTTACGCAAAATATCGGGTCTCTGAACACGCCTCTGACTACACAACATCCAGAAAAAATTTGGGGATGCTTAACTACATTTTAGGTGTATACATATGAGAATAGTGATTGCATAACTGACATCAACACTTCCCACACCGTGTTAGTGGACGATCACATGCGTTCATAAACAATCATACAAAAATAAAACACGATTTTGGCAGAAAAATAAAACTACAAGTATTCAGACAACTCACAGTGGTGTTTATAGAGAAAAAAAATTATCAGATCCTATCCTTAAAATAATGGCATCCACATGTTCTACAATAAATGCCAGATCTATAGGTTCAAGTAATCCAGGAGATTTCTGCAGACCACACTTCTGTAAACACACGATTACCTGCATCCCAAGAAAGTCATCATTTATTTCTCCACTGTTTAGTTTACATCACACAAATTAACTCTATCTCCAGACGGGACGGACATTAAAATTAAACCGTTGTAAAATTTGAAGTTGCGTGTCGGCTGTATTTTTGGAGGTTATAAAACTCGGAACAATGAATGTTTAGAAAAAGAAGAAATGTATGTCATTGTTCCATGGTGGAAAAATGGTAAGTTTTTTTTTTTTCAATCGAAAACATTATTCGACCATCCCAAAACCCAACAACAAATTATAGACTCAATCACTGAGTTTGGCGCTAAACATTTCTGCTCTGCTGCATTTCCAGACAATTGTGTGACTGTAGACCAGGGGTGGGGAAAAGACAGATTGCACCAGTCATTGACCATTTGACAAACCCTGTGACTGTTTTTATTTTTTAAAAACAGGTGTGTGCCGGTCACAGTATTAGCGTCATTTTTAGTTAAAACAAATAGTTTTCACTAACTTTTACTGTTTTCATGTCTTCAATGGTACCCTTGATCGATTCTACTTTTACTGTCAATTTTATACATAGATTATACATTTTTAAACAAATAAACTGTAGACGTATTTGAACTACTGGTTTTTGTGACATATTCATACGATGTACGAAAAGCAATTCTACGTAATAAGACATTTTGAAATTTCTGTTGATGTTTATAATCATGTAATAAATGTATGCAATGTATTTGAACAAGGATGGGATGGCTCTTTTTGCACCAAAATGATGAGTCATTCTCTTTAAAAGAAACATATTCAACAGTCTTTGTGTCAAAACAGCCAGTGATCCACGACTGGTTTATCAAATTCCGTGGTGTGTGCTATCCTGTCTATGGGAAGTGCACATAAAAGACCCATTGCTGTCATTCGTAGAAGAGTAGCCTATGTGGCGGCAGCGGATTTCCCCTGTGACCATGTGCCAATATAACCATGCGTGTGACGTCCAATAACCACTGATTTATAATCGATGTGTTTCTAGTGGCGTCGTTAAATAGAACAAACTTTAGTTTACTTCATTCGTAGTGTGTTCCTATGCTGTCAATGGCGTGTTCCTTATCCACACTAAGAGAATATAAGTAGCTCAGTAACATCCCATTGCATATGGAAGAAGATTATTGAACAGTGAATATGTTTTATTGCAATATGAGCGAGAACTAGCTCAGCGATATCGCGTCCGCCTGAGGTAAGTGAGGTCGAAGGATCGATCCTCGTCAGTGGACCCTTGTATAATTGCTCTGCCGTCCAATGGCAAAACCTAGTAGGGCCTAACTCACTTTTTAATACTTTTGAGAAAAGTGACAATTAATAATGTTGTGCTGGACTAAGGAATGGTATTACTGCAATAGAAAGAGTAGTGCCCAATCACTAATGACAAATGTCGGTCTTTTTTTTAAAATTTGATTTATGCATATCCTTTATATTTTGGCGGGAACATGACTTACTAGGTGCTGCTAATGGATTTTCATTATCACTAGAACAATACATACAAAGCCAAAACCTAGCATAATCAAAATAATATGTGATATGAGACGTTCGACTAGTTTTTTTAATTCTGACTTTTATACTTTTTCGTCAAAAAATATTGGGAAAAAAAAAGTTCTGTAAAAAAAATTAATTTAAAAATTGTTTTTTCGCAGACTTTGATAGCTGTCTTCCAGTTTCAACCAATGGTCCACAACAAGTTTATTAAAGAATGCAGTATGTGCATTCCTCTCTGTGGAAATGTTTTTAATAATCAGTAATAATATCCTATGTCGCGGGAATGGGGTATTTTTCTGACACCATGTATAAAATAACAGTAAGTCAGATATTGAATAGCCGAAGATTATTAATCATTACCTACGAGATTCAGCATAACCAGGTTCATATTTATAGTTAGTTCTCTTCGTTAGTCATATTGGCATCTCTTTCTGATTGGCTGTCAAAATCAAAATCAAAATCAAATCAAAAATATTTTATTTGTTGTGGGGTTGACAACCCCGTAACAATAAGTGGTGCGATACATGTATACAACAAAGGATATAATATGTATATAAGAAAAACAAGTTATAAGTATACATGTAGGTACATGCACTCATTACCGATAGGTATTAACCTCTTGCAAGCAGAACAACTGATTGGCTGTCATAAAAGTACAACCTTGCGATAGTCCTTTCCCGTTGGCAATGAAACACTAGTTGATAAATATTAACTGAAATGCTTGTTTAGCAGAACAGTCGTACGGTAATAAACAGAATATTACATCCGTGTCCATGACAGACGATGTTTACGACACTCGTGCCTAAATTATCACATTTGCCTCGGTCTGGCTCGGGAAATACGATAATTCTGGCACTCGTGTCGCAAACATCGCCTGTCATGGTCACTCATTTATAATTAGTACACTCTATAAAGTATAATTATATACACCAGTGGCAGCGCTAAGCAAATTATATATTTTACCCGTACAGGCCGGTCTATGAGTAATAGACTGGGAAATGCAATGAGCCGCAAGGACACGAATCCAACTTGAGACAGCCAACTTGGGATATTGGACGGCCAGTCGAAAGAAGACGTGGTGGATAATGGTGTTAAGGCTCAAGAAATAAAGTCTAAGAAATGTTTGGCTATTCTCATCAGTTAAATTCAAAGCAGAATTGGTAGCCAGAACCGGCGTTGCTTCCTATTTTCAACTGCTGCTTACATGGTTAGAGATATTATTACTATTTTGTGTTAAATTAGAACAGAGATATTGCTATCAAACTCTTTAAACTGTTACAAATGCCTTATTTAGAATGTTTATTTCAGGGTCCTGGCCCTAACACTAATAACGGCCTTGATTGATATGTTCTGATTGCAACGAACACGCTGTAGTGGTTAACGCCACGGACTACAGGCTGGTAGGAACAGTGTTCGAATCCTGTTCGTGGATCTCACTTTCCGACACCAAC
>JAULBR010084921.1:1446-13287 GCA_032355825.1 Melanodrymia aurantiaca
TCACCATTTGCAAGTGACTTGTTTGACACAAATGTCTCTCATCAAGAGTGATGCAAAGTTATTGAGACAAACTCTCTTGTGAGTTGCAGCAAAAACGGTTGTGGCCAACATATACAACAGAAACAAGAAACATTCCAACTCCTGATTAGTACTGGGATATTATGACAACTATTCATGTTGTGATGAAAGATTCTGAAACCATCAAAGGCTATTGGCTGATGGCTGGACTGTTGATTCGAGAATCTGATTAATCGAACTTCATGACATACTATTGTGTATAATAGTTTTGTTTTCTGTGTTGATCACATAGAAGAACGGACAGACATAAAAGTCTCATATTATTCCCGTGAATAACATTGTGATTGCATTCATTTTAAGATCTACAATATTCATGAATGCATTCTTGCTACAAGGACATTAATTATTCCATATTATTATGTTGTCTATTTTGATTATATTTTGAAATAACGTCAACCACGAGGACATGTCTTAATCCATGTGACCATCACCAGAATCCTATTTATCATAACAATTTTTATTTTTAATATTTAAATGTTTGTAAATTTTTAGATTATCTAAAAATCTAAAATAGCAAGCATTGTCTCATTGGCTATATAATTTTGTTTACTACTCACAATAAGCTAGATAACTGTTATTATAAGACTTTTCTTTCCTTTTTACTGTCCATCTGGTTAAGAAGAACTGGTCCCAGAGTTTTGGCAGATCTAAACTAGTCTGTTCAAACAGTCCAGAAATATAATACCAGTTTCCATTTAATATAAAGAATAGTGGCAGCTTTAATTTAAGTTTTTACCTCGATAACAAAACATTTGTGATGTAATGGTCTATAAATTTGATTCCTTTAGATGTATGGACTTGTGTCATCTGTGTAGATCCAGTTCACCCTTCAAACAGGTGTTCAGAATACTAACTCGTGTCACCTGTATGGATCTCGACCTCCCTTTAAATGTCTTCTGAATACCGAGTCGTGTCAACCTTTCCCGACTGTAAATGTGTATTCAGAATACTAACTAGTGTCAGTATCAGTATATATAGGTCCAGCCCCGCTCCTCACCAATACACTTTAAATGTGGTCAGAATACCAACTGGTGTCGGTATATATGGATCCAGCCCAATCCACATCAATATACTATAAATGTGTTCAGAATACCAACTGGTGTCGACTGAATCCAGCCCCTCCCAAACAATACACTTTAAATGTGTTCAGAACACCAACTGGTGTAAGTATATGGATCCAGCCCCATCTTGAACAATACACTGTAAATGTGTTCAGAGCACCAACTGGTGTGAGTATATGGATCCAGCCCCATCCCAAACAATACACTTTAAATGTGTTCAGAATACCAACTGGTGTCGATATATTTGAATCCAGCCCACAAATATCTCTTGATAAGATGCCACTTGATAAATGATCTATGCATACACAACCATAATATACAGAACATTTTCTTTGTTGTTTTAGATGCTTGGATAAGTATGGACATATGCACAAAAACCATCCAAAAAAACATTAAGTACTTATGGAAACTTTTATTTGTTGATTTCAACAGTTGATTAATTAACTGAAACGAGATAACTTAGAAATGGATAGACCAAGTAATGAAAAATGTACTCTCAAACAATTTGAAATCTTTCTTATCAGGCCCCAAAAGTCCAAATGTTTTCCATTTAAAAGGTCATGAGTCATGCCATTACATAAGCTAATATGCAGGATTGTTATGAAAAAACCCAAGGATGTATGATGTTTTATACAGGATGATTGGTTATATTGGGATGATTTTATAAAGGAATTTATCATGAGTACTCTAAAAAACAAAATATATTTAGATGGCTTTTTTGTTTTAATAAGAGCCATACATGTAGTTGTGAATTTTTTGTACTTGATGTGATGTGCTTCCGCAAAATTCTGGTCAATGTAGATGAAACATCTTATGCAAAAACGCAACAATTCTAAGCAACCAGAATGTAGACAAATACTTAATCTCTACATTAATTAAAACATGTTTAGACTTGAGAAGAAATATAGATTGAAGTTATTGTATTATTAGCATGTTTAATATTTGTGCATGAAAAGTATTGCAAATTTGTGACCTGTACACTTTATATTATTTAGTCAGTATTTGCTTTGTTTCTTGTTGGTTTTAGACATTCCTTTTACTCATGTTGAGTGTAAATAAAACAATATTCTAAAAATACAAATATTAATATTGTAAAGAATATAAACACTTAATCCTTGCACAGTGTATATTTATCAATATTATATATAGTATACAGAGAGAATAAATATGTGTACATTTATTGTATATTCTTAATATATATATATATGGTATATGTTGTATATATACGTACATGTATATACATAGAGGATATATTGTATATATACTTATATATATACGTAGAGTATATGTTGTATATATATACTTATATACATAGAGTATATATTGTATATACTTGCCTTGTCTAATATTGGTTTTCAATATACATGTAATCATGTATGCTTTTTCTCGTTTCCTTGTCCTTGTTATAAGTATACAAACTGTAGTGAATTGTACGTTTACTCATTGTGAAAACTAAATTGTTATACTAGTTATAGTAGATGAAGAGAAGGGGTGTGATAAAACATCTGATGTGATTTTGTTTTTTAATGCATTCAGTGTTTCTGCATTTCTATTAATAGTGCTATTTATATTATATACAGAAGCTATTCTCTGTCTACCAGTATATAGTAGTGGTTGACAGGTGACATTACATTTTGGCAATGCTTTCCTTGGTAGACTGAAGGCTTTGTTTTATACCTGTGGACATCATCAATTCATTGATATGGTTTTGGTCCATTACTGCAAATATGCAATTGAAATATTGAAACCTTGTTGTCTTTAGGGACCATGCATAAATACTGATTTTTAATTTACAATTCAAACAATGTTCCAAAGGATGGGTAAATACAATGTCCAGGTAAAAACATCAATCTACAGTTGATCAATGTTTTATATATCAGGGTTTTATTTCTGAAATTTGACTTGACGCCCATGGCTTTGACTTTGGAAATTTTACCGTTGTTTGACTAAAAATTGGGAATTTTTATTTTTATTTTCATTGGCAAAACATATTAACCTACATCTGTCTATACATACATTAAAATCGGGAATTTTTACTACAAAATTGGAAATAAAAAACGATATAGCCTTTGGGGAACGATGCCGATTATCGGAGTCTAGCAACATAGTTCGGATTATAGAAAAATATCAGTATTTATGTAGTCTCTTAGCTCTTTGGTAACTATTGTGATTAAATGCAGAACTTCGGAAACAGTTCATTCTTTTCTTATTTTCGCTCGCTTCTTTGTGTGCTTCAAGCTGAATTAAGTTTGTTACGTTTTACAATCAAATTTTCTTCATGTTTTATTTTCAAAGATTCCAACAGAAAGGATACAATAGTACTATGCTTAAAATTACTCTTAACTGGAATGTGTGACAGCTCGCTTATGCAAATTGCAACAATTCTTTGTGCATCCAATGTGAACAAACGTTACGCCTGGATATTTCTTCTCACATCACACATCGTCGACCATTGAAAATTGTGGATTTGTTTGAAGATTTCTTTTTATGTATTTGCATTAAAATATTTTATTTATTAATCTAACGTTCTATAATTTGCACACAAAAATAGGACATTTTAAAAAATTTCGAAAATGTTTACATTTTTTCTCTACGTTAAACGAAACTAAAGTTATCTACGAGAAACATACTACAAATGTCGTGACACGAAGTATAAATGTATTTGTTATAGTTTCAAAACCATTTACTTTTTGTCATAACTTCAGAAATATTCCTTTAGTACATTTTGTACGTGTACTTTATTTATTGCCTGGATTTCTGTAAGAAATATTGATAGATTTATTGATAGACAATATTCATTTATCTTTTTGTATGATTATATTAAAATAAATGTCTTGAGAATATTTAACTTTTATGCCTTCCATACATATTTTATGGAGTAATGGCCCTTTTTATGTAACTATTATAGGAAATGATAACATTTAGTGCTGAATCTACTAAATTTGTACATTTGTTACATGACATTATTTATGTTAGATAATTTTGTTATATATTTGAGTTTTTGTTTTCCTTATTATGTTACAAATGCTGCCCTATTTATTTAATTTTTGCAGTAAAAAATATTGCATCGCCAGGGTAATTAGAAATGTAAGGATTGTGAGGAGACAAGAATACGGTCTCTTTTTCTATTGATATCATTCATGGCCACTAATCATTTGTTTTGTCTACCTGGTGTTAATTGTTGACAACTGAAGTTGTGAGCTGTCTTTATATTACTATTAGACACAAGATGTGTTTTCCCATACACATATTGGCAAAATTGGCTATTAAATTTTTTTTGACAGGTACTTGTAACGTTCCAAACATGTGCTAAAAAAAGCACTACGCAATATCAATCCAGTTTACAGTAGTCCATAGAATATTAATTATCAAAAAATCCAATTGAATTTTAAACAAATTAAAATGGCGATCTTCCATTCTTGAAAACAAATTACCTGTAAGTCTTTTAATAGGTCACAGTTTGAAAGCATAAGGCAAGGTAATAGCACAATTTTTACATTCGGGTACGGTCAAAAAACATGTTTAGCGTACCTTCTTTCTGAGCAGATTTTTAAATTGAGGTCTGCAATAACTTTGTATATTTAGAATTTTAGTTTACAGTATTGCTTCTGTATGGTTATTGATGTAATTGTGAATTATACGACAACTTTATCATCTCATCATTAAGCACACACTCCATATTGGCATAGAAACAGCTTTGTGATGCAAATAAAGTAAAACTGAATAACGTGAGCATAATTATGCAAAATCCTGGTTGTGCCGTATAATAATTATGTCAAATACGTATATATACATGTATATATATTATTCTGCCATTAAATCCTGGTTGTGTTATGCATGAGAAATATATATATGTATATTATTGGAAAATGTACATATTTCATGTTAATTCATGATTACAATGAATGATTTGAAGTTTAAAGTCGCTTCAGGATTATTTCACCTATATGCTGCGAGTCATGATTACAAAACAATGGACCACTTAAAATCCCATTCCAATATTTATTCCTAGAACTTCCATAGTTCTTAACAATATTATGTTTCTTCGTTATTTATATGTAGTATAATTTATTTTATTACACTTTGGTGTAACATTCTACTGTTTGATACCACAAACTGCCATACAAAGGTCATGACCAGATCCCACAATGTCACAACTGCATGTTCCATTTCAACATCTTGTGACGTCATGCTGTCTAGAAAAACTTTGTGTAAATATTTCTGTGTTTATTTTTCCTATTTAATTTTCGCTCCCATTCATTTGAATAATGTATGGTGTTTAAATTACTCAATAGAACTTTTGTGTTTTCCACCATACAATATTCTCTTTTGCTTGTGTTGTACAATTGAAAATACATATATAATACATCAGGTTTACCCCGGGAACTTGCATAGTAAGTAGAGAATATCTACGATGGATACAGAAAATATTTTACGAGTGAGAATAAAATATTCATGAGAAAATGTTTTCCCCGTCCTAACGAGAAAAATATTTACTGTATCTACTAAAAAATTGTAGATGTTCTATGTATTATATGCTCAAAGTAAGTTTGCTAATTTTCAATGTAGCTGCATACTTTTGTGAGAAAAATGCGAGCACTACAATGGTGAAATGGCCTTCATTATGTTGTGTGTATGCATGCACCAACTGCATTAATGCAGACCCTACAAAAGCATGGACTGTGTGCATAAAACCACTTATGTGCATCTATTATGTATATGTGGCAAAAAAAAAACATTGAAAAAAGATTTAATGATGGATGTAAACTAATAGATCCATAGATAGATAGTTATCCCGTATTTTTAATCAACTTACAATTTTTTTTTTGTATCTTCAAGTCTTGTCCATATCCAACAAACAACTGAAATGTCCTAATACATTGTTTCCTCGGAACTCTGGTCATGACTGAACTTTGTTAAATGGAATGTATTTACACCACCATGATGATGATGATGATAATAATATTGTTACAAATATGTATTTAGAACAGATATTTAGTTTGCAGCTCTCGCATTAATATTTTATTTATTTTTCAACTTTCATGTACTCGTTAGCATCATATATTGACTTGCATCTTTACAAGCCAAGAGGATCATTCCACTTTTACTGTCATCGTAATAACAAATCAGAAATGGTACCCTCGACTTGTAAATATGGTTGACAAGTTGCTTTTCACTTTTTTTTGTCTATACAACTGTTTTAATATATTTTCTTTGATCTTGTGCATAACTCTTTTGAGAAACTATCCCTATTTGATCTCGTTTGCATGTACTCTTTAGAGACACGTCTCATGCCATTCCCAATCTGACGTCGACTTTTTGAGACGACACTTTCTCTTATTTTAATATACATTCCTTGAGTTTATATCTCTACGACATATATTGTCTTTCAGTATTTACTCTGTGTCTCTCTATTGTGTTCAAATAACCAATGTTGGTTTGTGATATTGTAAAAACTAGTTGGGCAGCAGTATGTGTATAGAATTCACTTTCAACTGGTTAATTATGTGTTACGTGTCTAGGTTAAACATATCTTTGCATGCTTATTTGTTAAGCAGACAGATTTTTATTGTTTCACAGTTTTTATCAATATGCAAATTCTTCCTGATGTGCAATAATTTTTTGTTTTGTTTTCAATTTGCAGATTGAATAAATAGAATAACACTAAATGTTTTAGTTATCTATTAAATCTTTACTATTTTAAATCTGCTGCGAAAATGGCCAGTAGATTCTATCCTGAAGAGATCTAAAGTAAAGTTTGTTTTATTTAACGACGCCACTAGAAACACATCAATCATAAATCAGCGGTTATTGGACATCAGACGCATGGTTATCCTGAAGAGATCTTTAAACATGTTGAACAGCTCTCAGCTTGGCCCTTATTACATTTTCAAGGGGAACATGCTTGTATAACTCCTTAGTTTACCTTGAGAATACATTCTAGACACGACGAGCCCGTGTGCTGTAACCCTTTGAAGAATGAATTAAAATAATAATAGAAATAGTAAAATAGGTTATGGCAACACTGACATTTTAATTAATCTAGTGAACAAATATTCTAGTGATTTTAGTTGTAATAATTGGACAGACTGGACCCTTTGCAGTTTTTATGAAAAAAATAAGTAATAATTGAAGCAGGGACCAGAATGTGAAGTGTAAAAAGCTAACAATTATTTTACAACATGCCAACCGCAAGTGCCTTTTAAATCATTCCACAGTAATTTATCCATTATAAGATGCTGATATATGCAATACTGAATGTAAAAATTAACCAGTATCTGTATGAAAATGACCATCTCAAATCAAAGAAAACTAATGACAGTTTTATTCATGGTGAGATGAAGCACAACAGGAAAAACAAATATGTATTTTAATTGTCTGTGCAAGCTGCTTTTGTTTATTAGTCCATAATGGCAAATAAATAAATTTTGATTCAGTATCAATATTATTTGACATAAGTTTATCTGTGCATATCTACTGAACAAGCCCTTGAAATATGCAGTGGCTTTCGGGAATGTCACCTCGAGCTAATTGCACCATTGCTTTGCGTCGCCATTTCTAAATGTTCTGAGTATGACCATTCCATTTCAATATGGATTATTTCAGTATTTTCTTTAAAATTGCCATAGCAATGCCAAGGCAAAATTGTCTGAATTACAAATCTACCGAACTACAAAATAGCATCAGTATTATAAATCCATCACCACTGCAAAGTAATGCTGCAGTCTTGCAGTCTCCATGTTTGATTGTGATGTTCTCAATCTTGCAGTCTCCTTTTCCAACAGACTTGCACAACTCTATTTTAAATACAATTCGCTGAAGAATTGATGTGAACAAGTTTGTAAGATATGAATCCACACACCCATGTCAAATTAGTTGGTCTTCACTGTTAATCCTTATGTACAGTAATAGAATGTCCAGTACTCTATACAGAAACAGAATGTTTTAGAATGATCAATAAACAATAGCTAGGTTTGTCTAGACATGATTGCATTCATCCTGATGATGGCCTTTGTTCATTGATCTGTCCTTGACCTTTATTCACATCACTTATACACACCCACTGTCCTTCCAAAGATTCCTTCCACAAACTGACCTGGAGAAGAAATTATGGATATTAGTTTTACAACATATAACAATGGCTTAATCGTAGTTAATTCGTAATTACACCAGATTCAGGTGAAATTGATCAAATGTACTGGTTTGAAATGAATGTGACTTTCTTGGGCTATAGACCAATTCTGCCCTGCTATGGCAAAAGGAAGTATGTGACGTCATCAATATTTCGAGTTATCAATGAAAACGTATTCGTTTAGTACTCTGCACACAAATACCACAATTTAGAGTTATATATTATATCGTGCAGGCCTGAGAATAGGAGGCGAACGGTCGTTCAGATTGCGTTTGAGGTTACCTCTATCTCTAATGACGAGAACAGAGCACCGTTCGCCGTGATTTATTTAGATAATAAAGTCTTTAGAATCATGCTTTTTTGCCACGAATATTAACTATATACATAGTTGTACATGTCAAATAACGTTGAAATAAACAACAGCTAATTGTTAGCTTCTAGGTAACCTAAAACCAAAACCGGTTACCTAATGTGTAGTTTCGGGTAACCTATAAACAGGTTTCCCGAACGGATCCTTATCATCAGGCCTGTCGTGCAATTTCGATACGTTTAGAGCAACTGTACATACTTCCTTATGCCAATGAGCCAAAAAATTGAAATTCGTCAAAAATGTCACTTCCTTTTACCTTGGCAGGGCAGAATTGATGTCTATAAAATCTATCTGGTTTTGACTTTATTGTATGTTGGTATAGACAACATTGTACCGTATCTAAAAACAATTAGTGTTCAAAACTTCTAATTTTGAAGTAAAATATACCAATAAAAATCAACTCATAGTATATATTGAATGCATGAGAGACATCTGGTAATAATTATAATTAGTTTAATTATTTATGTATTTTTCAAATTTTCACTAAATTAGTACAATGGGGATCAAAAATTACTGACAGCATACTGACATTAAATGTGCATAAACCATCATACCTTATTATCTCCTCCTGATACAGCCAGAATATTGCCAAGCACCGACCAGCTGACATGCCATACAACATCATTGAACTTGTGCAAAATAGTCGGAGTCCATGTATTGCTCGTTCCATCATTCGTCCAGATAATAACTCGGCAGTCCTGCAAATGATTTTAGATACATGACAAAATTTAGCCTATATCTCTGTGATGCCTTGACAGACCACACATACTACTTTAATTAAATACACAAATTACATTTAACATATACATTACAAGATAAATTGCATTTCATGAAGTTTATCACAAACGGAGACTTCACAGATTTTGCCTACGTAATATTTTATTATATATTCTACTGTTACACCGTCCTGAGATGTATGATCTTGATTGGTCAAAAGTCTATCCAATCAGCATTACAATTCTGTAATAATATTTGCTACAAAACATTAAAATATTACAATACTAAAAATAGATGTCATAACATTTATCACAGAACACTGAAACATTACAATACTGTACTAAACTTTATGTCATAACGTTTGCCACAAAAGTTTTAAACACATTTGTTTTGGTTTAATTACTGTTAATAATTATTGCTCGTAGCGAGTTCTAATGACAACAAATGATAAAAAGAAGGCCCTCGTTACTTGCCTGTGAACAAGATGCAATGATACTCTTGGGCAGGCCAATCGACGGTGCCCAGGCGACGTCTCTCACCCAGTCACTGTGACCTTCCAACTTGTGATCCTCTACCCACTTACCATCCTCCTCTCTAACAAGAAATAAAACATCTTTTTTAATTGAGAACATTTTAGGATGCAATAAGTAATTATCCATAAATATTCTAATACATCTTTCACTAGCTTTTTAAAATAATTTTTCATAACTAAAAAATATAAAAATTTCAGGTCCGAGTAACCGGAAACAAACACCTTTTTGTAATGCCATTACCTAATATGAAAATGTCCAAATAATTTAAACAGCACCCATGAAACATACCTCCATACTTTAACAAGATTGTCACAGCCACCAGACACAAATTTCTTCACTGGCTGTTGCCGTCCAGATTCAAATAGAGTATTGGGTGCTGTTCCCGGTGCCCAGCTTACTGCATTGCACCCAATCTGAAACACGACACATTAAAACATATTAAAGCAAGACCTAGCAAGCTGTGTAACTCAAGATATACTGAAAATAATGAAACTATAAGTGATTAATTGATTCCAGATGGTATAAATATGATTTCTAGAATTAAAGGTAATTTACAATGGACTATCTCAATTTTGAATTCAATAAATCCAAATGTCACTACTCCTTAAAAAAATTGCTGCTGAATTTTTAAATTGCATTAAAAAATCCTAGGCAAAGGCCTGTAACTATGAAATAGACAACAAAGATAATTCTGTCTGTACAAACAATTAATACTTACAGTGTGTGCACCGTTAATTTTTGAAGCCTCCCATGTTCCATCACCTAAATAAATAAAAACTGTGTAGATAACTCGGCTTAAAACTCCATCTCCACAAAAATGCAAATTCTCATGGAAGAAATCTGTGAGAATCCTTTGAATCCAAAGAGAAAATCAGGCGTTTCCGTTTGCGAGTTTATCGATATAGTGCATTTACATTGTACCCTTTCCATATTATGTGTTTCCGCGCAAGGGCATCTATTGAGCACGCTGAATTTTTTTTTGATCGATGAGCGATATTTCAGCATGTTTTCCCCCGCTCGGAGACGCCATAACTCGAAACTGATCTTTATTTGACAAGATAAGGTAATTATTAAACAAATGTTGTGGAATAATTAAAACGCAGATATGGAAAGGCATGCGAAATCGCGTTAATGGAAAGCGGGCCCAAGACTTAAATATATTGTTTATAAATTATTGTCTTAAATGCAGAATTTTATGTTCGCGCATGTAATATTAATTTATTGTTTAGCTGTGTTTATTTCGTACCTGTGCTTGAAATAATGGATATCGTCCCATCCGAACTGCCACAAGCCAAAATCAAACCCAATTCGTGTGGTGCAAAACATACAGAGTTCACAGAAGAATCATGATTTGAATATTCATGAAGCTTTCCCCAGGTTCCATTAATTTCTTTCCAAATAATAACTTTTCTGTCATAACCACAACTTGCAAGGAGGCTTCCAAACATGGGGTGAGCCCAGGCCAGCTGCCAGACTGGACCCTCGTGTCTGCAACAACAGAAAACAAAAGATGAATTTAACCAGGTAAAACGTTTCTGTTTAATGACAACACTAGAGCACACTGTATACTTTATTAATTTAAGTATTGACTTTTGGACATCAAGCATGTATATCGCTAATAGATAAAGATAAAGCTGGCTTGTTTAATACAGGGATGTGAGTAGGAAAAAGTAAAAAAGTCTAAAGTCAAGCACAGTGAGAAAACAAATGGGAGCAAAGCTCTAAAAACCTAGCTGGCATCTTAAGAATCATTCTGAGACATTTGGTTTGGTATACAAGAACAAATATGAAATCAAATTAATTGCATTTTTATATACCATTTCTTGTTAAGGGCTTTTTCCATGTGCGCGGTTTTTGTGTGCGGACGCGGGCCCGGCAAGCAGCACGCGGACGCGTCAAAAATCGATTGTATGGTTATGAATAGGGGTGTTTCCATGTAAGCGGCGCGGG
>JAULBR010084932.1:0-13287 GCA_032355825.1 Melanodrymia aurantiaca
ATAGCACACACCACGGAATTTGATAAACCAGTCATGGATCACTGGCTGGAACGGAAAATAGCCCATAAAAATGTTTTCACTGTGGAGGATCGATTTCTCGATCCATCCCGCCACAGGCGGACATTCTACCTCTGAGCTACATCCCGCTCCCGTGTGTGCATGTATTCAGTTCATATGCACATACCAAATCAGATGTATTGCATGGCATGGAATTCCACTGAGATTGGCGCTCACGTAAAGTGCATATTGTGTCATAGCACACGACTGAATGTGATATGAGTAAAGTCAAGTCAATTGGTTTAACGTCCACATTCAGAGCGAGCTGTTGTAGCAGACGCCTATCTTGGGCACGAGTTCTGACCTCACCAGCCCTATTGTCCATGATAGGAAAGTGAGGTGGGGGGAATTAGAAGGGGATCTCGCACGTGACTACTAGCACTGAAGGAGTGCGTGAGCCCGGCCGGGGACCGAAACGGACGAGGTAAGGAGGGTGGAGGCTGAATTTTGAATTTCTCAGTAGGAGATTAAATTGTGATATCCCAACGGTCCGAGTATTATAGTTTTACTGGTAAACTGACAACACATTTCTCATTGCTATGTGAATGAGGATACCCTAACAGAAAAGATTCCAGTATATGGCTCCATCTATCATATGTAATATTGCACTAGCACTTTGCATTCAGTGATTCTTAAAAAAAAGGTTGAAAATGTCACTAGTTAATTAATAGCTTTACAGAGTTGATTTGGGACTTTGTAATATACCAGTCTCCATGGTGTAGTGGTTAGACCATTGGGCTCAAAGATAAAGTTTGTTTGTTTAACAACACCTTTGGAAAACATTGATTATTAATCAGCAGTTATTGGATGCCAAACGCTTGGTTATATCAACACTTGGTCACAGAGGAAACCTGCTGCTACCACATATGCTACTCTTCTTCGAATAACAGCAAGGATATTTTATATGCACTTTCTCACAGACAGGATAGCACACACCACAGATAGACCAGTCATGGATCAATGGTTGGAACAGATAATAACCCAATAATCCTTCGACCCATCGAGCTGCAGGTGGATGCTCTACCACTGAGCTATGCCCGACTCCCACTCGGCTCAATACAGGTAGGTACTGGGTTCGAATTTCACTCAAGGTGATCGGATTTTTAATCGCAGTAAAAGGTCCAACACTAGCGAGTGCTTCGCAAACCTCATTGTGTAGGTCTATAACATGCACACCGGCCAGTGTCCCACTAATGGTTAACAAAGGCCATGGTAGGTACTGTCATGTCCTGTCTGTTGGAGTGTATATAAAATATCCTGTTCCGAGTGGGAAATTGAGGCAGATGGACGCGGATACAGGACAGATGTCCTTGAACTTTAATTGGATATGAGCTCGGGAACTCTGCTGTACATGTATAACAGTTCAATGGCTTCAGCTGGAAGCAACACTATCATAATTACAATGCTCCAGTATATAGCATATAGTGACAAGGAGAGGAAAGTGCTGTCAAAACCATTTAGATAAATACAGCCAAGATATGGCCCCAAAAAAAAATAATCCATATCCTGGGACAGCAATTGTCTTGGTCTGCAGTATTAAATGACATGTTCATTAAATTATCAAACACAACTTCATGTCATGCTTCACTCCATCCTGCTATAGTGTGGATAATCAACCATTCTAAATCACATACTAAAATAACTTTCACCCTTACGAGGACTGGTTAATTTGGCATGTAAAACGTGTGCCTGTTTACATCTAATTTTACTGAGTGTAATTGATTATATGTGTAGTATTGGTAACATCTTTTGCAATAACTGTAATATTTTGATATTATTGAAGATTCAAATCATCATTTTGTTCAGATTTTTTCTGATCTCGTTTGCTGTTAAAGACGTTGATTACAAAATTAATACTGGTAATCCATAACATGGGTCTGGTATATTGTTCTATAATTTGGCAGGAAATTGTCTGAATATGTATTTATTATTTTTTAGAAAAAGAGACGTTACAATCCTAATTAGTTTGTATTATATGTACCATCCCATACGTCATGGCGTAACTAATAGTATATATACAGAGGTGATATTATATGAGTGACGATGACAGACGATGTTTACACCAACAGTGCCAAAGTTATCAGATTTCCCAGAGCGAAAGCGATGGAAATGTGATAATTTAGGCACGAGTGTGGTAAACATTGTCTGTCATGGTCACAATATTCTGTTTATTACTGTAGAATTGTTCTGCTAAATAAGCATTTTCGTTAATACATGTACACATGTATTTACAAACCAACTATCGCCAGGTTGTACTTTTGTGACAGCCAATCAGAAAGATGTACTCTTATGGCAGCCAATCAGAAAGATGTACTCTTATGGCAGCCAATCGTTAAACAAATGGCAAGAGGACTAAGGATAATTATGAACCTTGTTATGCTGAACCTTGTAGGTAATAAATATACATGTACAGGCCTGTGAAAATTGAAAATTTGCGGAACCCATTTATAGGTTACGCCAAAATATTTTGCGTAACCCGTTTCATTTTGCGTAACCCTTTATAAAATATGTTGCTAAATATGTAGTGACAATATAAGCAGTAGCTAGGTATAATCATCATGTTGTAGTAATATATGTTTTTTTAACAACATAGCCTGTTTATAAATAAGGGACTGATAAAAAAACTAATAATTTTACCAAAAAAACAATAATAATTTTTGTTTTTGTTTTTGCGGGAACGAAAAATCGGTTACGCAAAACAACAATTGCGCGAACGTTGCACGAACCAAACGATCGTTCGCGCAATTTTCGCAGGCCTGACATACCATTGATTAATTCATTCATTTAAGCTTTATTAATTATTTTCCAGGCTGTATAAATATTAAAAGTATGTTTGTTTAACACCTATGTATCATATTGATAAAAGGGAATCGGTTATCACATCGTACAAACAATTGTATCGTCTGCATGTTCAATAGAGCAGAAATGTTTGGCACCAAAATCAGTGTCTTTTCCTCTGTAATTAAACGTTGGTTATTGGATATCAAACGCACTGTGTTTCGACTCCTGATGCTACTTATTTCAATTTTGTCAAATGGCAGTTAGGAATGTTTTATATGCTCATTTCCAGGGATCAAGTGCCAACATAACCGTGCATTTGGCATCCAATAACCGCTGATTAATATGTTCCAGTGGTGTCGTTAAACAAACTTTTTTTCTGGGGATAATATGTATCAGACCAGGCCCCATGTTTATAATCTGATAGTTTATTTTGTGTGCACTGTTTATTTTTGTAGATAATTTTAGTTTACATTTCAAAAGTTCAAACAATTTTTTTTTATGGCAGTTGAAATGCAATTATTTCGGGTTTTAAAATTACATACCGTATTCATATATGCAACATAGTTTAATTGTTTTCATTGCAAATGAATGGAATGTGACAAAAAATGCCTCTTAGATCCATGTCATTACGGATGTATTGGCTGACGTTCATTTTACTGCCCAGCACTTGCGTGTTTTGCCATTTGTAAAGTTTTGTTCTAAATGGTACATAATCCCTAGACAAACAGTGCATTCCGGGTGACTTTCTGTTCTGTTAGTTGTTACATTTAGTGATTGTCCTATGTTCTTTGTTGTCAGTTTGCTAATGTTTTCCTTGTTTGCGTATCCAGGAGTTAATGAGGAACTACGTTTACTTGTTTTCTATTGTGAGATGGTACATGTCTGTACGTAGATGGTAAAACTACTTGCTTATCTTCAAAAGTTAACGTTGACCAACTCTATGTTACTGCAGAGTAGGTTATAGCTAAGTGGTATTTAGGGTCTGCCTGAGGTGCAAAAGGTTGATGGATCGATGCTTCCCTTTAGACAACTTTAGGGTTTTTCCTGTTGGATTTATGACAGGTATGTACTGATCTGTCTGGGATAGTGCATATAAAAGACACATTGGTGTTTAATAAAAAGAGTAACTTATGTGCCAGAAGCTGGTTTTTCTCTTCATGGTCATCACAAGCGTAATGACTATCCTTTATGCGTACACTGAAAAGCTGCCGAGTAAACGATGGCTAAATTTTATTCCCCTAACATTTTTCATATCATTGTCAGCGATTATTCAAATATGATGGGTGTTGAATGGTAGAATATTGATTGCATGGAATGTTAATTATAAATAAATGTCTGAATGATCAATTTTTATAGTGTGTATTGTAAGCCATAAATGTTATAAGCTAATATGTGTGATTGAATATACACATGTATGTTGTATCTGATTATAACATTTTGGAATGTTTCAGTTTACAGTTTCGAAGCATCAAGTTGTGAAACTGTTATGTTATAATGACTAAAAGATCACATACATGTGTCTGGTTCATCTCTGTTTCAGAATGACACTAGAAGAAGAAGATCAGTCGGAGAGCACATCTCACCCTGTGGAATCCTCGTTTACGGGTAAACCCATAATCCATCCCTGTGTCGACCCCCCACTCTGTGAGGCCTGCTCGCGCCAAGAGTTGTCTTTCTTTGATCCCAACTGTCCAGGATGTAACGACATATTGCTCAATCCAAACACAAATGCGTCGGAAATATTTGCCGTTCTTCGCCAGTGGACTCCGCAGACACAGCAAAACCTGGATCTACTTATTAATGAGGTATTTTGTTGTACGTCATTCACAATGATTAATTAGGCTATAACTTACAATGTCTCAAATACAAGTAATCAGACCTCTGAGAGTCTGTGTGGCAGGTAAGTAAAACACTTGCCCAATACTCAAATATGTACAATCCAGTCTACATTGTATATAACCATTATTTTTATAATTGTCCAAAACAGTGACATAAAATTCTAATAAATATTTATGGCTGAGTTTTGAAAATGTAAGCACTTAAGAAACTCTTAGTCAAATGCCTGAGCTGCAGCAAAATAGTAAATTATTAATTAATGCTAGAAAAGAGAGCAAAAGAGAAATTGCAGTGCAGTTTGTGCATCAGCATGAAGTGGATTTGATAAGGATTAATTTATAGAGAAACCTTAAAGAGGAAGATGCAGTGTTGATATTGGCCACAATTTGTATTGCAGATTTTGAAACGAGGTGCTAACATTAATGACAGGGATGGACTAACAGATATGACCCTGCTCCATTATGCTAGCAAGGCAGGGGCTGCTGGGATAGGTGATTCTGACTTGGCTGCATCAGTGGCAAGCTCTCTGCTGTCGCAAGGTGCGGATGTTAATATCAGGTGTCGCTGGACCCACATGACCGCTCTCCACTATGCAGCTTACTTTGACGTTGTGCCTGTTATTAAAATATTACTAAAAGCAACTAAAGCTTTAGGTGAGTAGTGTGTCTTGATACCATGTTATGTGTATTAGAATGCCATCACAGAGTTCCTACGGTAATATTACTGTTCAGTGTCAGCAAAAAATCTGCGTCCAATAGATCCATTGTTAGCATTGCCATCAGTAGATGATGCTAGCATCAATTGAACACACTGAATGACCTAAAAAAAACCTATTAATTTGTGTTTCCTATTATGAAAGTTAAAAGTCTAATATGTATTTTCTAAAAATACCTACCTTTAAATCATTGCATGAACTATCAATGTCTACATTTTCGTTTAAGTCATTTACAATTACTTTTAATCATTGATTTAAATGAAAATAATATTGTGTAAAGCTACAATAGTATAAGTGAATTGTTTACATCTCTTATGACAGTATGTTTGTTTATAGAATTATTTTCGATTGTTTTCTTTTGCATCCATTTAGTCAGTGTGATAATACATGTATTTTCTTCTCAGATATTGATTCAACGTGTTCAGAATTTGACAATGGGACAGCACTTCACATAGCTGCGTCCAATCTTGCTTATGAAGCTGTCAAAGTCTTATTACAAAATGGTGCTCATCCGAATCTTAAAGATAACTTGGACCGCATCCCAGCAGGTAATAAGATTTTATTAGTCTCCAGTGAAACAACAAGCAGAATTCGTCTGTTCATTTATTTATCCTTCAGTATCTATGTGTTTTTATGCTCGTCATAAATTTGTCGCCAATTTTATTCAGATGTTCAGTAGATATATTTAAGTTACATTCTGGTAATGGAGTTAAAAATGGTTACTTATAATTGGTTTCCATTCTCTAAGTTTGTCGATTATGTGCTATATTTATTTAATGGATACTATTTTACTACGTGTGAAATTACTCCTCCCTTGAATTATGCCTTTCATTTGGGGACTTAAATTAGATGAGCTTCCTTGTTTTATCAATGAATCAGTGCTTGCAAACTTATTTTAGAAAACTAGGAAATACATTGACACAAATTGGTATACTTTTTGTTTTGTGGTCAACAATGAAGCCAAGATGTTAAACTCCTGTGACACACATATTTCTAAAACAAGTCATTTTCTTTTGAAACCTTTTTTGAACAAACATGCTCTGTCAGCTAAATTATTGTACAAATTAAGATAATAATTTTAGAAAATGAAATTCTTGGCATTGAACTTCATATGTTTTTGTTTAATTAATGAAGTAATATTTTATGTGTCAGATTGCATTCCTGATCCCAGTGGTCTAGACCCAGGTAGCGACACGGAGAAACAAGTGTCAAAGATAAAGAAAGCTCTGCAAGACGCAACAGCACCAAGTCCAAAACAACCTCCACCCAACTACGATTTAGTTCAGAGCAAAGTCACATTACAAGCTCTCGATCTGAACCTCGGGGATAAAATAGTGGTTGGAGGCTTGAAGGTAAATTCTTGAGCCAATTACACAAAACATCGTATGTCTAATTTACGACTAGTTGTAAATGTAAACGTAAGTAGTAATATTTCGATCGCTCACGGTAACCAACACAACTATGGTTAGTACCTGTGATGTCATATGTGTTTGCGCATTTGGCCATATTACCTATAGATGCTATTCATTCCTGGAACCAATTACATTTAATTATATTTTGGGAAACACTTTTATTCACATATTTATGTTTACATCAACAACTAGTCGTAAATATTTTGTGAAATTAGCTCCTGCTCTGTAAAATGTGTGGATGTTATGTTTTTCACTTCCCTACCAGTGATCTACAACACCTAATCACTCAGTTGATTGATACTTATTCAAAAATCACAATCGGCTATAAAATTACTAACAACCTGTTTTTTGTGTCTTATAATGAATGTTCCTTTGATTCCAAGTTGTTATTGACACATCAGGATGGCTGTTGATGCATGGTATTGTGATTTATTAGAGTGCACCATGCAGCGCAATACCTCTGATTTCAGCACTCAAGGTTTCTATTTACTTCCGTTGATTTCAACACAATCTCAGCTGTTGGTTTAGTCATGTTATAAGCATAGTTATATTTTGCAAGTTTGCTTGGTATCTTGATTTGGGATGTTTATATTTTAATGTTAATCTGTATGTTTAACAGACGGGCACACTGCAGTATTGTGGACCCACTGAGTTCGCTGGTGGCGTCTGGGCTGGTATTGAGTTGGACGAACCTGTTGGAAAGAATGATGGAAGTATTGGTGGAATCTCTTACTTCAAGTGTCCTCCCAATTATGGTAAGTTTTAATAAGTTAATAAAAAAAAACCTTTAATATCACCATATTTTCTTGCCATGTAAACTGAATTATCTAGTTTTCTGGTTATTCTAATCTGAGGTGCAAATTAAAAAAAAACCTATCATACCAAATCAGCATCCAGGATACTCCATCTGTGTAAATCATTTCCAGAGCATATCTACAGCACTACATTATGTCCATTTTAATGATTTCGAGGGTGACAGTGGCCATATTGGATTTTTAAAAATGCCAATGAAATTTTTTTTGCACACCCTCTAATATTGTATTATGTCTTTATAACCTTATGATTTGCCAGAAAAAGTCTGTACTCCATTTCCACCCTACGTATAATTTCAGTACTATTATATAGTCAGGAGGAATAATGCAAAAATTACACGTAGAGTGGAAATGGAGTAAGCTATTGGAAATGGAGTAAGCTACTGGTGTAAGATATTGATATGGATTACATAGGGGTCTTCCTAAGACATTTGTTAACCTAAACAACTATTGAAACTTTATTTTAGGTATTTTTGCCCCAGTAAGTAAAATAGCTAAACCTGGAATGGTTACAACCCGGATTTCTCCACCATCGCCCGCCCGATCTCCAGTGAGAAACATTGACGTGTCGCACGTTCTTGCTAAAGTTGACACAGGTAAGCCAGGTTGTGAGATCACTTTAACAGTTGATTTAAACAATATTTATTCCGTCAATGTATATAATAGTCGGTGGGATTGGTCAACAGGCTATAAAGCCTATATTGAGATATCTCTCTACAAGTAACAATGGATAAATTTGTAGGACAACATGGCCAATGCAATCGACGAAAGACCTAATACATGTAGTAGTAAAATACATGTATAGAAGATGATTGTAATATTGTTACTAGAAGTGGTGTGATAGACGAAGCAGTGTCTGGAGAATAGAGACAGAACGGAGAACGTATAGGATGGAGGGGAGATAAAGTTAATAGGTTCGAAAACAGCCTATGATAAAATCTTAAACAGATTTGAAAATAGGATGGTTTTCCCCGATACATTAACAGTTAATGTTTTGTCTTTTGTTTTCCAACAATAATGACCAGCGATGGACATCTTATTATCAGATTTCAGTTATCACCTTCTGGTTACCAAATTTGTTATCGACTGTTTCCCAGTTCATTGTTACCACCAATATTAATGTTTAACTTGTAAGGTTTTCACCAGTTTGTGGATCTTGGTTAAGGATTCTTTATTCAAGCCTCGTTTTAAGTCAAATTTTACCAAAATCCACTTCGATTCCCAGAACTTTAATTAACTAAAATTCAGAATTAAAATTTAAAATAGGTTTTTATGGGAAACTAAATGGATTATCAATATTTTAATTTACTGGAACATGGTAATCAGATTACCGGATTCCCGTAGAAAAACAAGCCCTTGTTTTTGCTATTTATGTTTGTTAAATGTTTATCAGGTTCTTGTTACCAGGTTTGTTTGTTGTTGATTTCCAGTTACTCATCACGATAAATGTGATGTTACTGTTTTTCACTTCTTGTTGACCGTAATCCTGTTGGTTTGTTTCAGTGGATTCAGAGGAAGCAGGTAAAATGTCTGCTCATCCAGTAAAATGTCTGCTCAGTGTATACACAGCACATGTGATTTGTCTCATTGTCTTCTGAGAAAAGTTAAAATATTACTCAATACTGAATAAAAAAACAACTACTTATATGTAATTGCTTTTTTTTATAAATCGCCTACAAAATGTAGTGTTTAGCAAATCAAATTTTAATTAAATTGTCAAATTTGCAATCATTTTTTTACAATAGCCATCCAAATTTAAAAGAAAATGGTTAAAACCAAATTTATTTACATACAAATTTTGATATGTCATTTTCCATGTTTGGAGATTTCTTGACATTATCTATAATCGCATTTTTTTATTAAATATAAATTGTTCAGATAATACTGTAAATGCTATAGTAATGCAAGCAATGAGACATTTTACATGTGTTGGATCTTAGAATATTCATGATGCTTGTTGATTTATGGCCATGTTCCATTTGACACCACAAATATTTAGATTATGAATGATAGTCTATGTAATATACCCGAGAATGATCAATAATTAGACTGGTTTTTGGCTCATATGTCCATAGAATTAAGTGTTCAACATAATTATGTCAGCTACAGTAATAGAGGTGTTGGGGATGGGGTGGCTAGGGGCTGAAAAGTAATATTTGTGACTCAAAATTAACCTTGTTGTATCAATATGATTTTAAATACATTGAGGGATGTATGAATACTTAGTGGTGATGCAAAACATGTCCACACCTATTCAGAAATTCACCTGGCACTAATATTTTATGCAGAGATGTTATCAAACACTTTACTTAAAATGTAGAGGCACTTGTTAACCCTTATTAGGCATGCTAACAATTTAATAACACTATTTTGTATCAAAATAATTGTATTACATTAACCCAACAACTGTTACTATCTCCCTCTAAGTTTTACCTGGCACTCTAATCTGTGTGACCCCAACCCTGAATATTCAATAAAGGGAGGTTTTTGTTCAGAAAACACTGTCAAATGCTGACAGAATCTGTGCAGCAGAATCAAATCACACATAGCATTTCTCAGGGTGCATTTTGTTTTTAAAATTGTGATTAGCAATTTTTTCTACTGGATGGAGAATGGAAAAGCAACTAATTACTGGAATTTGATTAGCACTTTTATAAAATGAGTAAAAATATTGCATTGCGATCACAAGATTTTGCATTGCTTTTTGCGATGCAAGCCCGGTCATTTTGCAACCTGTTTCTAATTTTAATTTAATCAAATAATATTATTACTCCTTTCGATCAGGTCTAATAACAAAGATTGTGGAGGACCATAATCCTTTCTAGTTTAAAAGTGATTACCTACGGTAGGCTACCAAATCTTATTTCTTTTTGCTGATTTAATTGTTAATTTGCATGCTGGGACACATCCTGCCTACACATCAGCAGAGGCTAGATTTGCATGTAGTTGTAAACATTGACTATTTTTGCACGTGGAATGTCTATTTGGTGTTTTAATATTCTTGTTCGTCGCTGTTGTTTGTTTCTGGTTTGTTTAAGGAAGCAATGTGTAATGTTTTGAAAGGTTATTAACACATTATTTCATTTTTCACAATTAATATGAATTGTGTCACTGGCAAAAACAATGCAGATGAATTATTGAAGCATAGGCCTGACACTCCAAAGGTAATTAGTTCAAATCCTTTTCTCAAAGTAATTTCTTCATGAGTACCAGTATGCAAATTGCGTGTAGTAATGGCATAGATTTAGCCTTCCATTAGTTCATATACCATGGTCTAAATAACAAGACTTAGTTATATGTTTTTTCAAATTTAACTCAAATGTATTATATTTTTGGTGATTTGATGATACATTTCGCTAAATGTATTTCTATGGGCATTAAGTGAAAGGTCTCCTAAAAAACCCTGTTGTAACTTTTACGATTTCTAGATTATTGCTACACTCAAAGTATGCATTGTGGGTATAACTTAGTATATCCTGGATGGAACTCATACTTTTGTCAACTAGTGTACATGAATGTACTGGTATATTGTATGGTTGTTTAAAATTCTCTGGAGATACTGTACCACATTTGAGTGGGTCTGCTATGCATTTTCCTATACAGTCAATATACAGTTAACAGTCAATATACAGTTAACATCCTTCTTTGTTGTTGTTAACATTGAATGCAGATTTTTGTTGTTGCTGTTGGTGTGGAATGAATACATGTACATATCTTTGTCGTTAACACTGAATACAGATATTTGTTAACAATGAATACAGAATGTTTTGGGCTTTTAACAATGAATACAGATCTTTGTTGTTGCTGTTAACAACATTCAATGAATATAGATGTTTGTTGTTGCTATTAACAATGAATACAGATATTTGTTGTTGCTGTTGACAATGAATGCAGATATTTGTTGTTGATGTGAACTAGTACGGGTAATACAGCCATTTTGTGGTGTCAACTGGAATTTGGATCCTGAAATCAAACAGAATTATTGAATAATTTTTTAACCAATATATTTGCTTTATTATATATTTTAGATAATCTTCAAATTCCTACAATTTTGATGTTTGTATATTCAAAATTGAATTTTGTTTTTCAGAATGGAAACAAATATTTTATTTTTTCGCAATGAAATTAGAAAATATTATTTCTGTAGTATTGAAGTGCTCATCTATAGTATCAGTTTAACTACTTATAATGCATTATAACAAGTTGTAGTTAGATTCCTACATAATAATTATGTCTAATCATGTAGTTTATTTACAGGTATAGCTAGTTTATATAAACAAAAAATGAACTGGTGTTCCAGTAACACATTGAACAATATTAGCATTAAAAAAACTAAAAACTTTCTTTTTATCAACAATTAATGCACAAGGCGTCGAGCTTAAAAACCCCACAAAAAATTAACAACTTTGTTCATAAATCATCTTTACAACACTATGTCGAATTATTGAACTATAAACAGAGGTTTACCCAGAGCCGTAGTGCATAGGAAGCCACTACTCCTTACCTGTCTTAATAAGCCATTTAATTTATTGTGAGGGAACTAAATTCAGTTGCGTTTCCCTGAACAATGTATTATATGCTTAAACTATCATATTTATGCTCATGAACTTTACACAACAAAAATTGTGGGGAAATGCCTAACCATGATGTTTAAACATACCCAGACCATTTGGACATGTCTGTTGTTACTTTGGGCAGTGTACATAATATGTACATATTATTTATTGTGACGCGCTGTAGCATTTCATTAAACCACATAACTTTTCCTAATGATTTCCGGCTAATGATCATGACCATTTTATTGACAATTGAGGTGTAAATAGTGTTAAAACTGGACATCTATTAGGCCCACATTGAATTAAAAAAATATATCATATCTTTCATTTATTGAATTATTTTTTGTGGACAGTATATTTAAGAAGTTGAGATACAGTTTTCATGGCAAAAAGTAATTTGGTTTCCTGAGGTTGAATAAATTACTGGAACACCAGCTAATTGTTTTTTTATTCCTAGTACATGTACAAAAAGATCCTGCTTAGCCAGAAAGTTTTAAATATATAGATGCTTTGTTGCACTAATATTGGCCTTGGTAGAGCTTTGTTAAAGGCAAAACGTTGCCTAACAAAAATGTGAAAATATTATGAAAAATAAATACTACATGTGTAGTCTTCATACACAGGAATGTTTTCATTATTAATAGCTATCATCTCATGCCAAATCAATTATAAAAACCCTGTCAATTTTACACAATAAATTTAGTACAAACAACTTTGTTTGGGAAAAAAGCACCAATGTTGTAGAATCATTTGTTCTTTTGTTATCATGTGGAACATCTTTATGCCTCATGCAGTTTGTTATACAATATGTAGGTCAAGCCACTTCAAATACAGAGAAAAAGACTGACAGTATTTTAACAAACAAAACTAATACATGTATATGCAATATGAGCAGACACAATAAATCCTAGTGTAGGGCTTACAATTATCATGGCCTACAATTATCATATCAATATGATTACTGTATTAGGCCAAATAAATAAAAAATTGGTGATCGTCACTGCCCGTACCTGAAAAATGGGCCGCCTCTGAAATTTTTATTATTTTTTATTTGGTTAAAAACTGTTTAAAATGCATCGAGATAGCAGCAATTCAACTTTCGTAAGCACCGTAACAGG
>JAULBR010084943.1:0-13285 GCA_032355825.1 Melanodrymia aurantiaca
TCTTCTAATACTTACTATCAACAATGGAACAAACTTTATCCGTCGTTGTTTTTTGAAGATAATTTTCTTCAGACTCTTCGCCAACGTAAACAAATATGGCGCTGATATTGTCAAGATCATGGCCCAAATCCATCTTACACCCGACTTCCGGTGGCCATCTTTGATGACGTACGTACTTCCGTTATTACCCGTCACCGTGACATTTTCTCCGCTTGTGTTGATGTTGAATGTCAGTAGGAGAAAGGAAAGGGTGGAGAGAGTGGAGGAAACGAGCACGAGAATAAATATGACGTCACAGACAATAAATCTAAGCAGTTTATGCAACCAGTTCCATCGGTCCATCGATTCTTTCTTTCGTTCCTCCTTATTTGTGAAAACATCCCACTCCATAGGTTTACTAGAAAAAAGAAAAAAAGAAATTTTATTTGTTGAACGATTTATTAATTATTTTAATTTCATTAATTTATTATTTCGAATTCTCCATGGAACCTGTGTTCCATATTTGGAGACTCATTACTGTTTAGTAATACATAGCAGGTTTCCTCTCTCATAACAACAGTAGCTTCTGTCCTGGGCAAACAATCGAGTGTCCAGGACAGACGTGCTTGAAAGTCAGTTGGACATAAGTACAAAACTAACAAGCTCAGCTAGTGGGAATTTCTCTTTAGTTCAGTCGGTAGAACACTTGGCTTTCACACAGAGAATCGTGGTTCGAACCTTTTCAGTTAAGGTTGAGTTAACTGCTACATTTGGAGCCGATGTAGGGACTGGGTGCGTGCTTAGCACAATAACACAATTGTATCCAATCACAGGTAGAACAGTTCCTTAAAGTTTGTTATAACCACAGTTTAATATATTTTGGAAACTGGGGTGGTGATGGTGGTGGTGGTGGGTGTTCAGGGGCTAGGGGGGAGGTCGGTCGCAACTAATTTTCATTCAAAAGCCATTAACAATTTAGTATTTTATCTAAAAAGTGGAAAATAGTCTTTGCCCTGAAACATAGTTATCAAAAACTTCCCCCATCCCCCACAACATCACCTTCACTTTTCTTAAGAAAATTACGCCCATGGGCACTAGAGGTACATGTACAGTCAAACCTGTCTTAAGCAGCCACCTAAGGGAGTAACACAAAGCGGCCTCTTAAGACAGGTGGCTGCTTAATACTGGTCATAATGTACTAAAATTGATGATTTGGTAGAATATTATAGTGACCCTTTAAGACAGGTAGCTGCTTAATACAGGTGGCCGCTCAAGCAGGTTTGACTGTAGTTTGAAAATTATCCAGTACTTACGTGTCTGAGCCTGCACTGGATGGTACGACAGTTGGCGAGTAGTAGTCGCCGTCGTCGTCGTCGTCAACGTAATCATCATCATCATCGTCATCGTTGTCGCCTTCATCTGACTCTTCATACATAACGTCGTCGCTAACCTCCGTCTGGTCGTCGACGTCGTCAAGGATGTCGGAATCCTTGTCGAATGCGTCGTTCGTGAAGGCAGACATCTTGATTCCGAGTCCACCGTTAGGGAGACTCATCACAGAACACACGACACATTTATCAGCTTCTTCCGGCGGCTACAGTTTGCCCTGTATAGCCTATTGAGGCTGGTATAGTGCCGTATGTATACACCACCCAAGATGGTAAGCCTATTGACGCTTGAATACGGTAACGTATACTCTGCTAAGGCTGGTCGTATAGACTATTCAGGCTGGTATAATGTCTCGTATGGCTTATTGAGGTTGGTATACTGTGTCTTATACACTGTTCAGACTGGTATACACTGTTCAGGCTGGTGTTCTATGTCATATAGACTACTGCAGACTAGTGCAAGGTGCCATATACCCTACTGTCGTATAGACTATTCAGCATGGTGTATAATGTCGTATAGACTTTTCTCAGGGTGACATGTTCCGCATAGACTACACAGGGTGGTATAATGTATTCTGTATAGCCTATTCAGGCTGGTATAACGTGTCGCATAGACTATCCAGGATGGTATAAAGTTTCGCATATACTAATCCGGCTGGTATAACGTGTTGTAGACACTACCCAGAGTGGTAGAATGTTTCGCATATGCACTGTATTAATCCGGCTGGTATAATATAATATAACTTGTCCACTCACCTTGTTCCCGTGAGAGCAAGCAACGTTAGCTGAACAAGAGACAAGTGTTTTATATTTGATAAAATGTGCACCTTAAACCCGTGCGATAATGAAGGAATGATCGCATCTGTTGTATCGGGAAGTACTGATAACCTGTCTCATTTTCCAAGTACTATAACTGACTAATAGTTAGTTATAGTATCATGCAATGTATAAACACTAACGTCGCGTTCACACTATGCTTTTATTATCGTTCCTGGGGAGATATTTATCAAGCCACTTAAATCAGCAATAAGACTTAAGTCTGAGAAAAAACTTAAGTCTCTACGAATTTAACTTAAATTCTGAGAAAAATCTCCCCCTAGATATACGTTTTGGCCCTTTTTAAGTTAAGTGTTCATTTACCTTCTGAGGTATCTTAAGAATTGTACAAAAAACATTAAGCTTGTTTACTGTGGATTTTTTTGTAACTGAGAACTTACTTTGTTGTCTTACCTTAGTCGATTTATTGAAACTTAATTCAAAACTTAAGAGAAACTTAAATTGTTTGATAAATACCGCCCCTGGTTCAGTTTGGTTCAGACGAAATGTAGTGACACGTTCACACACATTATTACCGTAACGTTTCGAAGCTTGTACTGAAGATCAGGAGCGATATTTATCAAACAACTTAACTTTTTCTTAAGTTTTGACTTAAGTTTCATTAAATTGAATAAGGTAAGACACCAACGTAAGCTTAAGTTTTTGTAGAATTCTTAAGACACCTCGGGAGGAAACTTAAGACTTAAGTCAAAAACGTCCCAAACTTATGTCTAGGGTTTTTTTTCTTTCTTAGAACTGAAGTCACAAGCGTAGAGACTTAAGTTTTTTCTTAGACTTAAGTCTTATTTCTGACTTAAGTCGCTTGATAAATACCGCCTCTGGACTATGTCTTTAACAATATTCATAACACATTAGTTATAGAGCTCTACACTGTTTTCGTCTGGACCTGCCTTACGTTCAATAGCGCGAGCGCTCTGGAACTATGTGACTGGTACCGATCGTGTACTATCACATCACATTCATTTAATGTTAGATGCAAACACCGGTTACAAAACGTTTCGTCTCGCTAACAGAGCGCTCACCCTGTGACATTTGTAACTGTGAGAAGAAAGATGAAGTCTACCGAGAAACACGGAATTATTCCTTCAATCTGACAGGAATATTTTTATTCTCGAACGAACCTATTCAACCCTTGATCAATACCGTCATCCATCCCCAGATGACATTCAAGTGTCCTCGCAAATCTCACAGATCAGTCATGTTTCAGTTTCTGGTCTCACGAAACACTTTTTTTTCTGTTGTACGAGCAAGAAGGTAGTAAAATAATCTGAACGGGTCATTTATACCCAAACAGAGTTTGTTCCAGTGGTTTCCTCATGTCTTTTGTCATTCAATGTCCAAGTTTAGCACCTACGCTCTATGTTTGCTAGGACAGCCACGTTATAGATACACAAAGAGCATTAACTCCATCCCTGCAGACAGGTTGTTTTTGAACACTCATCGTTGTGATGGGGAATAATGGAGCCAAGTATTCCGCAGCTTTGATGGTCGCTTTTGATTATTGACTCATACTCTTCTTACCTCTTTATGAGAACTTCCTTTTGTCCTACTTTATGAACTTGGCACATTTAAGAAATACAAGCTCAACAGATCTGATGCTGGTTACACACTGTACTCGTACTAACGGCAATTTAGAATGCAAATTAAACCTAACGAGGTTAAAATATACCAGTGTAAGGCACATGTATACACACAGACATGTATAAGATGTAGTGTATTTGTTTAACGACACCACTGGAACACATTGGTTATATTAAAACTTTTTTTTTTAAACAATATTTATTAGGTACAAACGTGCGTACATTGAGGATTGACCAACAGGCAATGCCTATATTAAGGTCTCTCCCTGGTCAGATGAAACCCGCTGCCACTACATAGCCTAAACTTCTTTGAATAAAAGCAAGGGATCTTGTATTTGAACTTTCCCACAGACATGATAGCACACCATTTGTGGATCACTATAAACTGGTTACACCAAAGGTTGTCATACATGCTGTGCTAGCTGTCTGCAGAAAAGATAGTTTGCTGTTAGTTGGAAAGAGTAGCCTATGTGGTAGTAGTCATCACTAGGATTATTGTTTCATGCACTTACCATGTGTATGGTGGGGTTCCATTAACATTCCTTATACTCAATTTGTAATGACTGCCAACTTTGACAAAGCAATATGGTAAATTAGGAAGCATTGTTACTATACAGACACAAGAAAATGTTAACAACTTTAATCATTTTAAAAAGCCATCATAAAAAAAAAAAATTTAAAAACATTATTAAAATTGATGAAATTCTGGTTTATTGATGAAACAAGATGTCATAACCTCCAGGGTCGGTCATCCATCATCTCCTGCACACACAAAAACATTGATTAGAAATTTCAAATATTGAAATCCATGCTTTGTCTTTACAGTGAGTGCAGTTGGAGAACAATATCCAGTTTGATTGCCAGCCAAGACTGTGCTGCCCCATACAAAGCCCTTGTTCCGTGCACAGCATCGGAGCAGCAAAACAAAATAATATTGTCTCTCGTTCGTGATCAAATTACTAAAAAACAGTGCTGATCTTGATATTGGCATTGGGAGCGCACCATGGAGTATGCAGGTCTGAAGAAGCGAGGTAATGAACAAATGACACTTTATTTGTTGCCAAGGACAACCAGAAGCACCTCTCATCTCAGTTGCGTAACAGTTTTTACTTTGTGTGTAATAATGGTTTCAATTAAGGAAGACAGAACTCAGAAGCCATGATGTGTGAAAACATCTGGTTATTCTGCATTAAGAAGTGATGCTAATTTCTACACAGATAATCTACAAATAGGCCCAAAAATGGAACACACCCCACCCCACACCACCATTACATTCTAAATAGAACGAAATACATAAAACATATCATTATGCCCACATCAAATTCATTGGCACACTTGGTTTTTCAGTCTCTAAATGTATTTAGAAACACAGAAAAATGTGTGTTGTGAAACTGCTTGTGGAAATTATACATTAAGACACAGAAAATCTATCACTCGCTTCTTTAAAACACTTTCTATTACAACTAAAATGGTGAAATTATAGAGGAACTACAAAAAACAGTAGTACATATGTACGACTGACTATACACAACATTTCAGACAGTTGATTTTTACATCAAGGCATCTAGAAAAAAGTGTTGCCAACAGATGTTAGCTGTTTTTCAGCACCCAATCAGTCACAGATTCCAACCATAAAGTGAAAGGAATTCTTCCTTCACAGCAAACTTTGCTCCATCAAAGATGAAACCAGTGTTATATTATGTACATTGTTCTAAAATACTATATAGTGCTACTGTTTATGTACTAAGTATTATTTATAAATCAAGGGTAAATTTACTTGGACAGGGTATGTTTATGTACTAAAATAAATATAATTGGTGATAGTAGAGTGCATCATGCTAGTTTGTATACAGTATTAAATATGGCAGGACTCAAATAATGAGGTTTGATACTAAAATAGTATACAGTATATATGTATGTTAAGTAACCATGTGATGGTATAAAAAAGAAAAAAAAGCGAAAAAAAGCGAAAAAACAAAAAACAAAAACAAATAAAAAAACAACAAAAATCATGTGATGACCTGCTGGTATGTGAAACTTGGTACAATTCAATATGTTAAACATAGATCTGTTGAAACAGTTTTCAATAGAATTTAACTATTAACATCGATGTCTTGAGTTTAATTACTTTTGCCACAAGTGAATTTAAGGTAAAAAAAAAATGGTAAAAAAATTGGTTTTAATATAATATAATACATTACATTTTAATCATACCAAATATTCCAGAAACCATAAGGCATAAATAAACATTGAGAACGTCACCTGTCTAAATCAGTAGGCATCAAGCCTAGCCATCGGTAATAAACAGCTGTATTCAAAACTGTATCTAGAGAATAACAGATTGTAAAGAAGTAGTTACGATAAGAGTTGCTAAATTTATGTTTATGCCTTATAATTTAATACAAAGGAAAAATAGAAGAAAAAAATGAACCATGCAAGTTTTTATCAAGATAGTTTGGGACGCAGTGTATCATTTTACAAGCCATGCTTAACAGACTACAAAAGAAACCTTTTGACGTTATCTCTTGAAGGTGTGTTTGCCTCAATGAATAAACATGAGGTATAAAAAAATATCTTAATACAGTTTTTATTTTAAATTATGTTTTTTATATGCAAACATGAGATATGTCTAAATGATTAAAAATTAAACTCTAACCTAACCCTAAATTTGTTACTTTTTTTCCACAAAAACATTGTGACTTTCTCATAATTTAACTGTTTTACCATGCACTCTTGAATTCATAAATTTACTTATATGAACAAATTTGTTCACATTTTGTGACATACAAGTAATTTTATCATCACATGAACATTTTATTTACTTGCATGTGTAGTATGATCACACAAGTAAATAGATTCATCCACTTGGAATATATTTGTTCTGCTTAATATCAACTATATACCAACAGCATAATTATATTGTTTAGAAAAGATTGTCATAATAAAAAAAGCTACCAATCATAGATTTAAAAAACCCAAACCCCACCTAAATATAGTTGTTACATTAAAAAGCCAACACCATTAAAGAAATAGTAAAAAAAATATATGCACGTTCAATAAAACCATTTAATGCGATCAAACTTGCCATCTTGTTTCATAAGGGAATTGATAGAACTTATAGAATGGCACAAACCGCACCTAAAATTCCTAAATATAGTTGTTACATTAAAAAGCCAACAACATTAAAGAAATAGTAAAAAAAATATATGCACGTTCAATAAAACCATTTAATGCGATCAAACTTGCCATCTTGTTACATATGGGAATTGATAGAACTTATAGAACGGCTCAACTAGATGCATCGACAGCTCATTGCGGAGCCTGCATGAGCTAGCAGCCGAGGTTGGTTCAGGTATAGCAGTGTGCACGATAAGTGGCGGCCAGAGTAGTACAGCGTAGTACAGCATAGTACGTACACCCAACACAACTAGCTGTGCACAGAGTTTTAATAATTAATGATGACCTAGCTCGAACAGACACTTTGCTGTCAGGTCCATAAAAACTCTGATAATCAATAGGAACCTGCAGTCAATGAGTACAACCAATATGCATGGTCCTGTGTTATAGTGCTACTAGTGTTAGACAGTACACGGTCTGGTTCTATAGTGTTATACTAGTGTTGTGGTCTGGTTCTATAGTGTTACTAGTGTTAGAAAGTACACGGTCTGGTTCTATAATGTTATACTAGTTTTAGAGACTACACAAGTATCACACTTATTAAATAGATTGGTCCATTAAGAAACTGACCGCAGAAGAAGAAGAAATAGATTGGTTATATTCAATTTTATATTACCATTTTTTTTGGAAAAAATAAGTGTATTTTATCACACTCAATAGTGATATTTATTTGCGTGCTTGGGTGTCATTAAGCATCAATTCATTCATATTTAATTATATTATTATTATAGTAAAATTAGAAAGTACCTATAATTAGAAAGTACCCAAATATATTTTTGTAATATTTCATAGTGTATATAATTATCACACAAATAGATCTGTAATATTTTACACTGTCAATTTGTCACTGTTGTAAAATAGTACACAATTATCAAATATTAGATTAATTTTATTCCAAATTCTTAGTAGTGTTAAAAAGAACAACAATTATTACACAAAAATTGGACCAAAATACTTTTGCCACTGATATTAATATAAAAATCTGTTATGTTTGGTGTAAGATTTTTCTTTAAATTATTTTTATTGTATACAAAATAGTTTTTGCATTTTTTTTTTTTATATAAACGAATAACATTATTTTCAAAGCAATATATATATTGTTTTTATGAGTTTCTAAATTTGTTTTTACATAATATTAATGTTTTACCATTTGAAACAGCATGGTCAATTACCATTTTATGAGTTAGGATTTGTTATTTTTAAGTAATAGTTTATAACCATTTGGAAAATCATGGTCAATTACAATTTTTATGAGTTTTAAAATTTGTTTTCATCAGTATGAGTAATAATGTATTAATTACTATGTCCTTTATAATGTGTACAGGTTTTGCAAATTAGTGCAATATCTAATATTACACATAATAATCAGTGAGCAGAATAGATGTTGATTTAACAAATTGGGATGGCCAATAAACGTGTATAATGTTTAGGTCAGCAAATTAACCATCCATTCAATTTATACTACATTATATATAATTATACAAACCGGGAAGCAAGTATATATCCTCAACTTCATTCAGGAAAATAATTGTGATTATGGATCAATTACACGTAGTTGGCATTTAAATTCAGCTTTTCTTAATCTTGTAAAAAGGTATCAATTATTGTATTTTATTCGATTATTGTAGGAAATGTCTAATACGCTCTCCTTTTTAACAAAACGTTTTTGAAAAGCCAGATATGCTTTAAAACGATGACGCCAAAAATGGACAAAGTAGAAAATATAATAATACAGCTCCAAAGCAATGTAATATACTTGGCATAAACCACAATATAATTGACAAAACGAATAATTAATTAAATTAGATATATGATTGATATAAACTATTTTTTTTCCGAATGAAAGAATGAGAAATAATTTGACACTTTGACAGTGGCATGGAATTAAAAACAACAATTTGTGTTTCCGACACTGGAACTCCTGTAGATGCTTCTCTGAAAAGATGAATTGGCGACATATGTGCCACCAGATTATCAATATTGCTAGAGGGGGAATAAAAGTGTGGATAAAATGGTCATAAAACACCTTTGGTCAGTTTTAATCAATGCAGGAGCTCTGCTTAGTATAGAAACTCACCTAGATCAAGGGCTTGGCAGGCTGGTGACAGCAAAGCAATCCATAAGAGTACAATCCAGAGAGGTTTCCTGCGAACCCGCACTACAGATCCACACCAATCACAGCAGAAAGTATCCATAACTCCCATAATGTACTACTCTCTTTCTCTCTCTATCACATGTAGGGAAAAAAAAAAATGAAAAAAAAAACTTCACTGTACAGCAATAAAGAGAACTTCCATCAAAACAGCAGCAGGGTTACACAGAGAGCAGACACAGAAGCATTCTCGGTTGGTTCAGCCATCGTAACATCCATGCTAACATCCATGCGTACTCTCTCTCATAGTTCAGCCTCTGTCGGGCTCTGCGAACAGATAACAAATGCTTTCAATATAAGGATCATTATGAGAGAGGTCAGGTCCATTTCTCTGCAGGGAGGATGGGCTGATTATTGCCTTTCACAGTGGGTTGTGAGCTGTGGCTTTCATGCTGGATCGCCCCTCCTGTGTCTGCAATTGCTCTCACCTTCTCACTCTCTCACTCATTCATGTCAGTCGCGCTTCGCACCTATTTTGTGGAGGACCTATTGTGACTACAAGCAAGCAAGGCAGGCGAAGAGATCAAGTCTTGGTGATTAATCTCGTATCTGCTGTCTCGATGTTGGCGTCATATCTATTAAGACTTGCATGTACATGTATTTTTTTTAACAAATTGCTTGAATATTTTTAGTATATATTTCAGAGTCATCCTAGTACAGGTTAAGACCCCCACCCTACTTTTTTTATGTATTATTAATACTGGGACAGAATTTGTTCAACTTTTATAACGTGCTTAATAGTATTTATATTATATCCCACATGTTCAAAAGTCCCCTCCCTGTGCTCCATTAATTTGTTTAATTCTCTGTATTTCGGTTTTTCAATGAGAAGGAAAAAAAATTTAAATTAAACAATCATACAATTAAAAAATAGGTGGTTGCTTCAGTGGATGAGATATACTAGGTGAAGTGAATATAATTATTAAACAAATCAAAATACATACCAAGTCACCATTCATGCTGCCATGGAAGCCATCTAATTAAAAAATCTGTCTAAATGTAATTCTACTCAAATTGGTATATTGTATTCCGAGTTAAAATAAGGTATATTGAAAACATTGAGTTTATAAAGATATTACAGTTAATATTACAGACTTCCGGTCGCCTGGTACAAATCAGCAATGTTCCTGCAAAAAGTATTGCAAAATGAAAACAAACATTTTTTTCTTTATAAAAGTCTATTTCGTTTCCCTCAGAATGCCACAACTGATTCCTGACGATCAACAGAACTGTTAATATATAATTTGGTTTATTTTAGTATTTAAAAAAATACTTGTACATGTAAATGTAGCCATGGCACTGATGTGGCAACTTAGTGTGCAAGAGCTGACAATCAAGTGTCAAATGTCAAACGCTGAGTATAAAACTGACCTATAATGATTAGAGATATTATCATTAAATCCAATATTGATATTTTAAACACAATACATTGAAGATGTGTATATATATTATATATTGACCTTTGAAGCTGACCTACATCATATGTGCGTGATCCAGTTTAGACTATCAATGAACATTTAGTAAAAACTTGCTGCAACAAGCACAGTGTATCCTGGTGTAAGAAATGCAGAGTAATTAATCAATGAAATGTTTATGGAGGTCTTACCAGGTGGGATGTGGGTGGCCAACCTGTATGTTATAGAGATATATACTAGCGACCTGTACGTTACAGAGATATATACTGGCGAGGTGTAACTTATAGACATACAGTACAGGTAATATAATGGTAGGTGGAATAGAATGTGGACTGCAGTCACATGCACTGCAGGTGATAATACTGTCTCAATATGATTGATATTATTTACCTTTTATTCACGTCATAAGAAAAGGTTACTGGCATGCCAACATTTCAACGTGGTTTATAATCTTGAACAAATATTGGTGATCTGGGAGTCTCAATGTGGAACTGGCTTACAGGTGTGGCCATGGCAAACGATCTGAATAGTAATTAGTGTTTCGGACACCAAACACAAACTTTACAATTAGCCCAAAAAGCAGTCCAGAATTCATTAAATTACCTATATAAAACGAAAGTTTTGAAGAAAATTGTTTAGGTTAAAGAAATCTTGTTGTTACTTTAATGAGAGTGCAACACCAAATACATGTACTTAAACATAGTGCTTTTAATTCACTGTGGGTTAATTGCTATTCACAATGTGCAAATTTAACAGTCTATAATTTTTCTTGTAGACTTGAAGAAGGGTATATGACAAGGTTTACAATTTGGTCAGACCCTAAAAATAGAACACATTATTTTTCAATTCTAACAAATACTAATGGAAGAGTAACCTATGTGGTGAGAGGACATTTCTGATCTTACAGTCCAGGCCATGTGTTGCAATTATTATATGTTGGACACCTCACAACCACAGAAATAACAATACACTGACTGGGCTTCTTTAAATAAACATTTGTTTGCTCTTTAACTTACCACAAAGCAGGTATGAATGGAATTACTTTCTTCTGTGTAATGCTGTAGTGATGATGATATGCACAATGTAGATGCAGCGTCATTAAGAAGTCAGGTACAAACTGTTGCAGCACTTATGTTGAAGCCCATCCCTGGAAACGAAACAAAGCATATAGTAAAGCATCATATCTGTGATGTACGAATACAATAACATCAATATACATGCATATAATTATACCATTTTTATCACACACGTGTCTAAAATTCTAATATTCCCCAAGCAAAGAGGACATACGAGTCATAACTACCAGTAATTTCACAAGGACATCATTTATAGGATGCTCTTAGATGTATGAAGGCGTCTTCAATGATATCACAATAATTTTATGTGAACTTTATCTCTGAATATGGACAAGACATTTCTTTTTTCGCACCAGGAACACTAATTTATACACTTTCTTTATAAAGTTTTTATCGTCATTGCATTGGTCATACAAATAAAATTAATGTCATTCTTACAAAAGTTGTAAAGGTTTTGTGCACATCACGTCTCCATTTTCATTGAACCACATGTTAAACAGTGACATATAAAACACATTGTGTAGCACATGTTAAACAGTGACATATAAAACACATTGTATACCACATATGAATGAAAACTCTTCAGATGTTTGAATCCTATAAAGAAGGAAAAAAGGTTAATTAAGTACGACCTATTTTTTGTATATATATAATAGAAGATTGAACAAAGGTTGTTAAAAAGGCTGTTGGCTATTTGACCTGTGCCTGGAGACCTGTAAACACTTGTAACATGACCGGTATGTATTTAGTAGGAGCAGGTGTCCGCTGCCTCCAGTCTAATCCCTGTCTGCTGCATCGCTAGCTCCCCTCCCTCCCTCCCTCCCTACATCAGTCTCATCTCCATCAGTCACTGTAGTCCGGTTTAGTCACGTCCACCAATCAAACTCCATATGCTATATGAACTGCTACCTACTGGTCAGTGTGTCTGTCTGGATAGATGATAAAACAGATAAGCCTTGGTTTGTTTAACAACACCACTGGAGCACATTGATTAATATCGGTAAGGAATCAAACAACATAATTATGCTAAAAACCTCTCTCTACCTAGTGGTCAGTGTACACGTATCTGGATGATAAAACAGATAAAAACTTGTTTGTTTAACCACCACCACCACTGGAATACATTGATTAATAATCATCGGATAATGTATGTCAAACACTCTGTTATGTTAACACATGGTCTCAGAAGAAACCTGTAACCACTTACATTTTAGGCGATTCTTGCCCATTAAAAAGATAAATTTTGTTAATTTAACAACACCACTGGAACACATCGTTTATTAATCAGCGGTGATTGGATGTCAGACAGTTTATCAACACATGGTCTCAGAAGAAACCTGCTGTCACCACATTGGCTATTCTTACTGAATAACAGCAAGGTGTCTTTTATGTGCACACACCACAGCCTTTGATCAACCATTCATAAGTCTCGTTTAAATTTTAAAAAGTCATTTTGTATAAAAACTTGTGTTTTTAATCGACAGATACTACAAATTTGGTCACAAAAGTCATGACACGTTCGTTCTCTTTAAGAAAGCAAGACACCGATGAGATAGACTTTGTTGCATATAAACATTCCACATTGGAATAGGATGCACAAACATGTAAACTATAAACAACACACCTACACACAGATACTGAAACATAATATTTTGCTTTTCAAAGAGGATGTTTAGTACAA
>JAULBR010084954.1:0-13284 GCA_032355825.1 Melanodrymia aurantiaca
TGTCTGTCTGTCTGTCTGTCTGTCTGTCTGTCTGTCTGTCTGTCTGTCTGTCTGTCTGTCTGACTGTCTGTCTGTCTATCTGTCTGTCTATCTGTCTGTCTGTCCGTGGTAAGTACTGTGGAAGAGCACATATAAAAAATCCATTTCTAATTAGTAATAAACAGCGTGTTTCCTTTCTCATACTAACACTAACTTCTCTCCTAGTCAGCTGGATATAAACATGTAAATATAATATAACTAACCAAATTTGAGACAGTCTACCTGCATATGTAGGCCCCTACAGGAGACTAAAGTCGAACTAATTACATCTTTATTGTTTGATTACCTGGCAATGTTGTGCCTCGTTGCAGTGAGGCCGATGTTTACCTGCAGCACGGACGTGACCGAATCGGCAGCATCTACACGAAGACAATTTATAAGCAATACACCGACGCGACATTTTCTACGGAGATTCCCAAACCATCTTGGCTCGGATTTATCGGACCAATCATAAGGGCTGAAGTAGATGACGTCATAGTTATTCATTTCTGGAACAAAGCTTCTCGGGTATTTTCGATTCATCCACATGGATTGTTTTACAAAAAAAAACATGAAGGTATATATATGTTTATTAAATTTTTTACTCGTCTGTTCAAGATAGTTCTTGTTTCACATAACATTATCCTACATACGCTTGGGAATGTCTCGTCGACTCAGTCTTGTGCAGAGATACGCATTTGGCCGGGTCAATGTTTTGTTGCTTAGGTTTTAAAACATCTGCTTTCTGATTTGCTGCTTAATGGTGATGACCTGAGTGTCTATTTCAGGGACCGGTGCCAATTAGATACGATTGATCTTACAACTCATTAAAACATGTCCTCCTCGATTTAGTTATATGTTTCGAACCTATTACTGGAATACCAATAAAATGTGTAGGCGCTTACTCATTTCCCAATATGTTCTTCTTGGTATAGTTCATACTATTATTATATTGTACTCAATTTGGTGATTGAAAGGTAATCATGTAAGATAGTTTGGTGCTTAATACGAGTAGTCGCTGGAACACGTTTGTTGACAATAAAGCAGTTTTCTACGACTTCAAAATGTCACCCATGCAGAATCTAAATTACACTATCCGGTTAGCATGTTCACTTGAAGTGTGAGGTGGTAAACAAAAAAATCTCATTAGTTTATTAAAAGTCCTTGGTATGTATATTTTATGGAAAAGATATTAAAGATTCCTTGTTGCTAATTAATGAAAAACGTAAATTTACAAATTTAGAACATCTCTTTCTCTACAGGAGCTTTGTATATGGATGGAACGCACGGTGAACTCAAACTGGACGACCTCGTTAAACCAGGTGAACGCTTTAATTACATCTGGAATGTTGGTGCCGCTAATGCAGAACCGACGTCTGCTGATCAAGATTGTCTCCCCTGGGTCTACCATTCCCACGTGGACACGGCGCCTGACACCAGCGTTGGACTGATTGGGGTCCTGATCACGTGTAGAAAAGGTTTCAACATCTATTCTGTCTATTTAGTATAGCACGCAAATACCGTTTGGTATGCAGACTTTGTATGTAGTCAGTCATTTGACTCGTGTAAAAATATTTTATAATTATAACTGTGACTGTTCACTGTGTACACATACTTAATAGGTTAACAAAACCATAAAATAATATTGGTTTTATAACCAAACGTTGACTTAATTCAAAACATTAGTATTCAATAAATAAACCTTTAAACATTGCAGTTTATAATTTGATTCTCTGACTATTCGTCTATATATTTCATCCGTACTGACGACATATACATGTGTACTCCGAATCTTACTTTTGTTTCTAGACTACTATATACGATGTATGTTATGATTGGCATAAGACTTCTCTACACAATACCAAACGAGTACTCGTCAGCACGTATTTGGTTAAATGATAAACTTGTGTTATAACTGCAGGTGTCTTGGACTCACAAGGGAGGCGGAAAGGGATTGACAAAGAGTACGCCTTGGTGGTGAAAGGTTTTGACGAGAATCTAAGTTGGCACGCTCAGGATAACTTGGCTAAATGTGGCCAGCCTCAAGCCTGTCGCAGTGCTCAAGACGATGACGAGTTCAAGAAGAGTAACGTAATGTATTCCATCAACGGCTACATGTATGGTCATCTGCAGGGTCTGGACGCATGCGTCGGAGACAACATCACGTGGTATATTATTGGCATGGGCAACGAGGTGGATATCCATTCCCTCCACTTCCACGGCCAGTCTCTGCGGTTTGAACATCACAGGTTGGTATTTCACGGCGTACGACACCACTCGAGTACATTGATTGATTAATTAATCATTACTTATTGGGTGTGAACCGAACGAAGAAATGTTCTCAGAAAACCATCTAGCTTTCACATAGAAAGAAGAAAATGTATCTACTTTCCTAAAGACATTCCATAGGCTTTGATATAATATGCTAGTTTTGACCCGCTGGTTCTAAGGAATCTACTTCAACCTGACGCTCTTCTTGTGGACGCTCTAATCACTGAACAACCTCATCTTCCTACCTAGCAATGTGCTTTTCTGATGGTTTCTAAATATACACACGTTTAAGTTATTCTGTAGGTTTTTTTTAATAACCAAATTCGATTGCCAGTAACTTATTCATATTATTGTTCCACAACTTATTTATCAAAGGCCATGGTATGATTAATGAATATTGTTATTATTTGTGTAGATTCTAGTGGAGACACCAACTGTTTGCGTGTATTTTAGTTATTTGTATGTATTCTAGTGATGTGTGTGCATTCTAGTGATTTGTGTGTATTCTAGTGATTTGTGTATATTCTAGTGGAGACACTATTTCTGTGTTTCCCGCGATATTCAAAACTGCTCAGATGACGACTGTTCTTCCTGGACGATGGCTCATCAACTGCATGGTTTCGGAACATTTCACAGGTAAATTATACTCTTTAAAACCGTTCTGTCTAATTCACATTAACATTGCTGTCCTACTCCGAATCAAATTAAACGCAATATACATTTTATCAGAACAAGCATCTATCTATGCTGTTTCAGGAGGAATGTCGGCTTTCTTTAACGTCTCGGAATGTGGAAAAGCGACGAAGGTTAGCCCAGGAAGCGGACATACACGTTGGTACTACTTGTCAGTGGAAGAAGAAGAATGGGATTATGGTCCGTCAGGCATAAACAAGTTGACAGGAGCAATGTTGGACAAGTCTGGAAGGTAGAGTACTAAGCTAAGACACATGATTGTTTGCATATTACTTCTATTATTGTTTTAGCTGTGATTCGTGAATACACGCCATCTTGACATTATTACAATGTTCACGTTCAACTCTACATTGTGCAGAAATACGCATTTGATTGTGTCAATGGTTTTATCGTTTAGGATTTACGGCGTATGTTATGGAATGGTGAAAACAGTTCTAAAATTTCATGGTAAACATTCAGAGGCTATTTTATAATATGACGCATCACTGCAACAGATTGCATGGAGCAAGTTTCATTGCATCGATAGAAACAGCCTACAAACACTTGGCTCGGCCTATGGCGGGTACCAACCGTAGATCTGGTTATGCTCATTTTTCGCGCGAACACCTGGTGTTGCTACCGATTTGGCTGTGATTCTGTCTTATTTCTCCACATTTCTTTTACCAATAACTTTTTCATATTTTTTTGAACTTGAAGAATTCTTTGTTTTCAGTAACTCAGAGATCTATTTTGCAAAAGGACCGCATCGGATTGGCGGAAAGTACCGAAAAGTTCGTTACCACCAATACGAGGATCTTTCCTTCAGTAGGAAGAAAGATGTTATCCCTGAGCTGGGTATCCTGGGTCCTGTCATAAGGGCTGAGGTTGGCGACAATGTGGACATTGTCCTTAATAACTTAGCACACCGCCCATTCTCATTCCTGGGACACAGTCTGCTGTACGATAACTCGGACGAAGGAACGTATGATAGTGAGTAGAATATTAAAAAATCAATTATATAATGGGTGGAATTTACTTCGATTCATATGGTGCGTGACAGCAATTTAATAAATGTATGCTTTAATCTAGATGAAAATGACAGCGCTTTTCCAATTATGCCTGATTATTGTCAAAAAGCATTAAATTATTTTTATTGTTTTTTATTTATTGGCTCTCATTCCAATAAGTATTCTAGAAGACAATTGAAACGAGTTCTGTTTTCTTTTTGCACACCCAACATAGGCGTGTTTCACCACGGAATAGTTCAAGCTGGTACAATGCACGTATACCACACCCGCGTACCGGACGATCTTCTTCGTGACGCGGATCCAGATTGCGTAGTGCAAGTGTATCACTCCGCTGTTAATGAAGAGCGTGACATCAATTCTGGTCTCATTGGACCCTTACTGATCTGTAAACGTGGAAAACTCGGCAGCAGGGAGAAGCAGGTGTGTTAGTTTTTATCATTAGCTTTACATCCAAATTGTAAAAATACAGAAGACTCTGCTCCAAAATACGAAATTTTCAAGACAAAAAGCTAACTGCGTATCGCTTCACGGTATTACGACATCCCCAAATCCATGGCATTATCCTATCATGATCAATACCGTGGTTAAAACCCACAGTCAACAACCCCACCCATGTACTTTTCCTCTGGATAACTTCCCAGTACGTATCCATTGACATTCCCCTCACCCTCTTCCGGTACTCGTTAACTGTAATGATTAATTCATACAATCCACCATTTGCAGGTTGACATTTCCAAAGAGTTTTACCTTTTGTTTTCTACATTTGATGAAAACCTGTCCTGGTATTTGGATGAGAATATTTGGGCGTACTGCTCTGACGTAGCTGGTACTAACAAGAACGATGAAGACTTTAAAGAATCTAATCGAATGTACGGTGAGTACAAACTGAATATTGAATTGAAAGTGTATTGAATATACGTCATCAACGAGTAATCAATCAGCGATGATTGTATTTCAACTACATGTGCATATTATATGGTTATTACAACACATGCCTTGCGTTCAATATGTGGGAGGTACCGATCGTGTACTATCATATCACATTCATTAAACGTTGATGCAAATACCGGTGTCAAAACGTTTAGTCTTGGTAACAGAACGCTCGCCCTATTGAACATAAGAATGTACTACTAGTATGCTACTAAAGACGTCTGCTTCCAATACAAATACAACGCTTCAGGATTTGCGTGCTTTGATTTCAGGTTTGAATGGACGATCATTTATGAACCTAGAAGGACTGACTATGTGTCTTGGAGATAACGTCACGTGGCACACGATGTCATACGGCTCAGAGACGAACATTCAAGCTCCTTATTTCCATGGAAACGCGTTCAAAGTAGGTGGATCACATCGTGACACCGGGCATTTGATATCGGGCGGAACGCAATCTTTGCTAATGATACCTGACAACCCAGGTAAGTTGCATACAATGTATAATTACGTGTGTTGCCATCAGTTAGTTAGTTATAACTTATTTACGTGCTTACGTCGAATTAAGGTGCAAGCACGTCTGTCGTGTTCAGGCAGTTAAGCTGCCTCGACTACATGTTCAGGATAAAAGTTAGTATTAGCATGATAAGGAAATCCGCTACTCTTGATGAGTAGCAAGGATTATGGATAGATCTGTTATATGCACTTTCCCACAGACAGGACTGTACATACATTGGCCTTTTTTAAACCAGTTGTGGACACTGGCCGATTTACATATACCTATTGAGCCTTGCAGAGTGCAGAGCACTCGCTCTGGGGCGGAGCACTCGCTCTGGGGCGGAGCACTCGCTCTGGGGCGGTGGTTTGGAGCCGGTAGGATTAACAATTTTATATGTCATAAATGGGATTCGAATCCAGTACCTACCAGTCTTTAACCCGCCGCTAACAAGGATGGCCAGATTTACTCACGCGTATTATGTGTTATAAAACTAGTTTATTTCTGTTGTTCAAATAATAACATCGTTGAAGTTTTCCATCTGATGTTTCAGGAAAGTGGTTAGTGGTTTCCGACAACACCGATATGTATTTGCGGGGAATGGCGGCCATGTACAGTGTAGTCACGTGCAACCACGACCCCGTCAAAAACTACGACAGCGGCGTTACGAGGCAGTACATCATCGCCGCCGAGGAGGTGGAGTGGGATTACGCACCCACTGGCTCAGACCACATCACAGGGGCGGACCTGAAGCCACCATCCACGTATTTATATCTCGCAACAGTATTCGAATATCAAACTGACGTGTTTTTGTTTTTGTCTCTTGAAGAACGTACTTAAAATGTCAATGTTTTTCACAATCCGAATAAAGTGTTAGAAGCAATGGATGTTTTATATGCATTTTCCCCACAGACAGGATAACACATACCATAGCCTTTGATTTACCAGTCGTGGACGACTTTTTAACAAAAAAGAAGCAACCGATCTATACTGAGGAAGATCGAATGGTTGACATCACGCTCATCAGACACTCATGAGATGGATCGTCACTTGTAACACGCAAATTAAAACATTACCGAATTTGACTTCAAAATGATTATCACCACACAATTGAACAATGAAATAAGCTTAATATTTCAAGTTGTTTGTGTCACTGCCCTGGTGTGTTTATTTTTCTTTCTAACATGTGTCATGTACAAGTATGCGATTTATGTTGGAACTGATTCTATTTTGCAGAAATTTCATATTTACTCAAGACGATAACAATTTTATTGGACGCAAATACAAAAAGGCGGTATACAGAGCATACAACGATATTACATTCACAACGGCGACACCACGAACAGCCGATAACATCCATCTGGGTATAATGGGACCGATGATCAAAGCAGAGATTGGCGACATCATTGAAATTGTATTTAAAAACAAAGGCAGTCGCTACTATTCTATGCACCCACACGGACTACTTTATGACAAGGCAAACGCCGGATATTCGTACGCTGACGATCTATTCTTAGATGCGAAAAAGGGGGTAGCTCCAAATTCTCTGAATGTATATCATTGGCATATACCTGAAAGATCTGGACCGGGTCCGAACGACCCAAACTGCATTCCATGGCTGTACACGTCTGGTGTTGATTCTGTGAAGGATCCTCAAACAGGACTAGTAGGAACCGTTATCATCTGCCGGAAAGGAATTCTCGATCACCACGGGAAGAGAAGGGACGTGGATCGAGAATTCAGCCTCATGTTCTCTGTTTTTGATGAAAACGTCAGCTGGTATTTAAAAGACAATATTGCGACTCATGCCCCTGGAAGGATGGGAACGAAATACAGCGACGACCCGGACTTCAAGGAGAGCAACAAGATGCATTCGGTTAATGGGCTGATAGCTGCTAACAACCAGGGACTGGTGATGAACGTTAATGACACGACTGTCTGGTATCTACTGTCTTTTGGCACAGGGATAGATGTCCATACAATCCACTTCCATGGCCACTCCTTCGTGCAGGGCAGACAGCAAAAACACCGGACAGACGTTTTGCCATTGTTTCCCAGCAATGCAGAAGCTGTAACTCTTGTAATGGATAATCCAGGGATCTGGATTCTTCACTGCCACGTGTTGGATCACATCGCAGCGGGCATGGAAACCTTGTACACAGTACTAGATCCTGGTCAGTAAATTTACACCCTCTTTGTTACCATAATCAAATGAAGTTTGTTAAGTTCAGTTCAGTTGGTTTAACGTCCACATTCAGAGCCAGCTGTTATAGCAGACGCCTATCTTGGGCACGAGTTCTGACCTCGCCAGCCATATTGTTAAATTATATCTTTCTTTAAAAACAATGGACCGACGAACATGTTTGCTAAGTATTATATAACACAGTTCGTATGACTGTATTTTATACATGATGGAAATATTAGCATATAATATTATATGCCATTATACACATGTAATAATTGTATTAATTGCGGATACATGTTTTTCTGAATTATTCGTTTCAGATGGTCTAAACATGGGCGTCCCATTTGGAAAGAGATGATGGCAAATAACACCATTACGATGCTGTGAACACTATATTACTAGTATTACGTCAGTGTGTCGTAGTTTCCCAACACATCACGTGAAGAAACTTTCTCTAGACGAGATTGGTGAATTGAATTTTTTATAAAATGTATAATTATTATTTGATTAAAAAATAATCATTAACATAAATTGTTGTAATTAATATTGTTGCATATTGGTATAATCATTTGCTGTTGAAGAGGAGTGGTTAGAATGGATAGGCGATGGTTACAAATCTATGTGGAGTCAAATTAGCTCCCATTTGAAATAAGACTTGCCTGTGATTCTGTTTGTTGTTTTGATCAGAAATCTATACTTCGCAATGTCTCTAGGTGATGTGCCAGAAGGACTGTCTGCAGTTTTAAAGATACATGTATTTTATGTCTAGAACTATTTTATACAATTCCAGCAAATACAAAATAACCCACAAAATCCTATGAAATAAAGACAACTCTGACATTACTTGTCACAGTGTATTTCTAAGTTATCTACCATGAAATGACTTAAGATACAACCGCTGATAGCATGGTGGGGATTTTGTGATGAGAGCAGACCACTTGCTGAGATCACTTCAAGGGAACAGAACACCAACGCATCCTAAAACCACATGTTGGCAGTCCTGGTTTCCGTTTGATTTACCATATTTGGCAAAAACAAAATGCCCGCCAACAAATATGAACATAAATAGAAATATGCATATAATTTTATATACAATATTTTCCCAAGTAGTGCAAACAGTGCACAAAGACCCAAGCTTTCATTTTATAATCATAAAATACATTGTGTGATATAAGATTTTTTGAATAATGAATAGCTTTTGTCGTGGAAATAATGCGAAAACTCGCATTGCGTTGACGCTCAATAGCCGAACAATTATTAATATAATATGTTCGAGTGGTGTTATTAATCAAGTAAATGTTTTCTTTTTATCTGTGTTTAAGTGTTGCAATGCGATATAATGATTTAAGTGTTGTTGACTGTACAAACCCGCAATTTGCCAAAAAAAGCAACTACAAATGGCATATAATATAATAATGATTTGAATCACATTGGGATTTTCCCCCGTTTTACTCCACTTTTAGCTGACTCGGCTTTTATTTTCTGCATTGGCATCTACATATAGAACATAGGAATTGACTTACACTAGATAGATACTTGTCTATTATGGACCGACAACAGTAGGTAAAGCATTGACGTCACAAGTTCGTAAAGAGAAGGCCCATCAGGTTCGCTTTAAAAGAGAGGAGATCCCGTTGACAAAAGTGCAGGCTTTGTTTTAAATCTTGAGAGAGCATTCGCTACTTGGAAGCTAAAGAAAAGTAAAACATCCAATTCTTAGAAATACTTAAAACATCTTACATAGAATACGTGAGTTTGATGCCACATAGCTGGCTAATTATTCACCAACATGAACTTTCAAATATTGTGTAGAGGAGGAAAGAAAACAATGTTAGCAATGGAACAATTATTTAAAAAGCATATAACCCGAACAGGTGAAATGTACAGGACACACAAGTATCAACAAAATGAATGTTGTGATTGATGATGGCAGAGCTGTATACGTGATAAGCCTGACTGAGTGAACATTACTAACTGTAGCAATTAATTTAATGGGTATTATTTTCTTCAGAAACACAGTTAGTATGAGTTCCATTTGGCATTTGATTGATTTGTGTGTAACACTGAAAACTGCCATAGGACGACAAAGTAGAAAGTATGTAATGTACGACATCACATAATAGACGTTTGACCTGGAGCTATGGAATGACTTCTACACACGTATGCACGAAAAAGAAACGTTATGTAGACAACGATGCAAGAGTCAAGAACGTTATGTAGACAACGATGCAAGAGTCAAGAACGTTATGTAGACAACGATGCAAGAGTCGAGAACAAGAAACTTGTTGTGGCAATGAAAAACCAAACCATTGCAGGGACACTTACAATGATGCTGGGGGAAATACTAACACAAAAGAACAGTCTCTTGAGGCTATTATTTGTATGTTCATATCCGGGTGCTTACTCCCACATTTAACAGTTACTGTTGGCGACATTGAGCAGAAACATAGCAGTATTTCCATGAATTCATCTAAGCACTTGAGTCAGTTGACCATCGAGGCTATCCTCGCATAACCTGACTTCCACACATTTAAATAGGCTGGTAAGTGTTGCGATAGAAAGACAAACTAACGTGCTTGAAAGCACTAGTTAGTTCTTGAAGGTATTCTTATAGCTTTTATAAATATTGGAACCACGGAACTACGACATGCGGAAACACTTGTGACTTGAGAGAAGCACATTGGCATATTCTGCCGCACGCACTTGCTTCACACATTGTTGTAGAGATTAAGGATGTTATTGATAACTGTCATCAGTGTCGGCGACAGTTGAAGTACAAGTACCCATTGAGCCTTGCGAAGCACTTACTCTGGGTTGGAGTCGGTTCTGGGATTAAAAATCCCATATACCACGAATGGTATTCGAACCCAGTACTTACCAATCTTAAACTCGACGCGTTAACCACTGCGCTACGGATGCCGGTATCGTTAAAAATTACCACCTCGAATAACAACCATTTTACAATGGTGCACAGAAACGTCTGACTAAATAAAATGTATTACATGTATTTGTAATTTTAAATAAAGTTTGATACACTGAACACACATTATATACAATACACAGGATACTTTTACACAGTTAATTTACAATACACTGAACACATATATACACATTATACAATACACCTGTGATACTTTTACACAGTTAATTTACGATACACTGAACATATAATATAATACACATATACAATACACAGGATAGTTTTACGCAGTTAATTTACGAGACATGCTGTCGTATCGTGTTGTTTGGCATTCATTAAAAGAAGTGATTTATATTAATGTATAAATAGGACATTGATATGGTGTGTGAAGGCCGAACTATCTGTACTGCATCACACTGAGTGCATGCCGCTGTTGACACCTAGTGTCTGGTAGTGCTCACGCAGTCAGCAGTGAATCTGTCAAGTCTGGTGCAGTGCAATCTGACGCACCCAACAACAGAGATGGACAGTGCGCGTTTTAACACTTATTTTTTCTGGCTAATAGACAATTTATATTTATTGAAGTTAATATTTACTTACATTTTATTACTTACAATATCACTATATGCGTTTTACTAGCTTTGTATGTATATCCACATTAATTTATTCGAACACAAGTACATATTAAGATACTACAACAATTTGGATGACCAGAAACACAATATACATAATTATATTGATATTGTGAGCAATACGATGTAAGTAAATGTTAATTTTAATATTTAACAAAATAATGTTCTATTAGCTCAGAAATATGTTCCAAATTTTACGCACGTACGATGCTTGATACTCGAGAGTGTGCCTTTAATGAATCATCATCAGTGTACACGTTGACATTTTTCCCGTTCCAACTCGTGATTCACGACTAGTATATCAAAGGCTTATAGTAGTATGTTTTTCGAAGATAACCTTAGTTTCGTTTAACGTAGAGAAAAAAGGTAAACATTTTTGAAAATTAAAAAAAGTCCTATATTTGTGACCAAATTATATAACTTTAGGTAATCCAGCGTCGGCCATTGAAAATAGCAGCTTTTTCTGACGATTTTTTGTATGTATTTGCATTAAAATCTTGCATTAAAATCTTCTTATTTGTTATGTAATTTGCACACAAAAATAGGACTTGTTTTGGTATTTTCAAAAATGTTTACCTTTTTTCTCTACGTTAAACGAAAATAAAGTTATCTACGAAAACCATGCTATACATGTTGTGACGAGGACTATAGGTGTGAGTGTGTGTGTCTGTGAGAAAGTGGACATAAAAAATCCCTTTCTGTTATTCGGTAGGAGTAGCCTATGTGGCGGAAGCGGGTTTACTCGGTGACCAAGTGTCGATATTATAACCTTGCGTTTGACATCCAATAAGTATTCATTAATAATCAATGTGTTCCAGTGGTGTCGTTAAACAATCTTTATCTTTAGTGTCATACGAAGAAATGTAAATAAGCTAAGTATCTCTGGGACCGCATCACGGGAGCATGTTCGTAAATCTAGGCCTATTAATAATGTTATATTCAACTGACCTATATATTTTAATTCGAATTTAAATTATAACTTTTCATGTTCTAAATAAACACATTACGACCACCTATACATTATGTGTACGGGTCTGGCACACCAGACAACAGGAAATATATACAGTGCATACACTGTTTCGTGTGCAAACTCGTTCGTTGTTAATTTGATATTTTCAACATCCATAAATAACGGCAAAATCGTGTCCCGTGTCACTAATTTCATTTCCACGTGGTCTGCATTCTTCTTTGTCAAAATCTATTTCCATAGGTTACACCGATCACGCAAATTCAACTGACCAACAAGAAACATAATAGTTATGAGAAAATGGTGTCGCTGGTAATTTAATTACGTCTCAGTTGATATTTATAGGTGGTTTTCACACAACAGTCACCCGGTTCGTTATATTTTTGGCTCTGTACTGTATCACAAACCTACTTTGCGTCTTGTATACTGACACTCTTACTAATATAGTCAGTCGATTCTTGGTGCTAAAAAAGAAATATAGTAATTAAATTACACCTTATATTACTCTCAGCTGTGCTATCCAGTGCAGTCAGTATATACACATTAAGTATATACGTTACATACAAAATAATCATTTTAACTCATAACTCATTTATAAGTTACATCCACTGCAGCCATGTTACATTACAAAAAAAAGTGCATGCATACACGTTACATACAGAACAATCATAACTCATAAGTTACATTCAATGCAGTTACGTTACATTACAAAATTTAATAATGTATACATAAATTATATACATGTACGTTATATACAGAGTATTAATCATGTTACAATTTTAATAATGCATGTTATTTTAATACAGTACAACTATGTTACCTCGTAACTAATTTATAATAAATCCAATTCATTCATGCTACATTTTAATATGTTACATACTAATCATAATTATTACGTCATAAAAAAAACTAAATAATTATTAATAAGTTACTTCATATTACTATAAACTAATTTACACGTTGATACAATGCAGCTACCGGTATATCTTATAAATGATTTATACACGTATACGTTACATCATATAAATTATAGATAATAATAATTATATTCTACTACTTCACACCACAACTTGAACTGAAGTTAGACTACCTCTGTTTACTGATGTATGCCGATGACACTGTATTGTTCTCGGAGAGCGTACCGGAATTGCAGAGTATGTTAGAC
>JAULBR010084965.1:0-13283 GCA_032355825.1 Melanodrymia aurantiaca
ATGAATGAATGAATGAATGAATGAATGAATGAATGAATGAATGAATGAATGAATGAATGAATGAATGAATGACACCCCAGCACGAACAAAAAAAGATCGGCTATTGATTTTAAAAAACCAGTCAATATATCAAAGTATTTTGTTTTAAGATGTATTATAAGAACGTTAACACAAGTTGTGGGTAGAATCGAAATGATTCCACTACACATAATTATATGCTACCAAATATACTTCTTCTAACTTTAAACTGGTTGTAAACATAGACTAATACATAGACGATGTTCGTTTTTGTTTACTAACAAGACCATTTAACGATAGTACACGACAGTCGACAATTGGAGCAGACGGTTATTTCGACACATAGTCGCAGGACAAACTCACTGCTATCACATAGGCTTCTCGTACAGATTTTATTATCTTTTATATGTACCTTCCCCACAGGCAGAATAGCACATACCACAGCTTTTGATGTTCCAGACGTGAAGCTTGCTGAAACGGGGAAATCCTAACAAGTCTATTCAGGGGATCGATCCTTTGACCTCACGCAAACCAAGCGGACGTCTTTGGCTGAACCAATAAAACCTGCTCCCGCCATTAATAGATACAGAACTCGTGCCCACGATGGGCGTCTGCTATAACAGCTTGCTCTGAATGTAGACGTTAAACAAACCGAACACAACATAATAGATACATAAGAATTCACCTGACTGTTGCAAGAGTACACCAAGAAAATGGATTGAAATCTAATATGAGACGTATCGAGCACGAATGGTGTGAATAACTGATTAGCGCCGTTCCTTGTAAAGAGGATGAAACACTGGGTTGGATAACTAATTCAATAATAAGCCTGCGTTAATACGTTGCCGAGCTCAATTCAATCCTACCAGTCCGGTTCGAGCTCAATGTTTTAATTAACACTATACCTCACTCCTGTCAATTCAACCAATCAAATCAGTTATGGTCAAGTATGCTTGGATCTATAGCCTTTCAATATCTAGTCTACACTCGACCGGACTCTGTAGTGGTTAACGCATCTGTGTTATATTAGGCAGGTTGTGGGTTCGAATCCCATTCGTGGATTATGGGATTTCTAAGGAAGAAATAATTATATGTGATCGATCTTATCGTCGTACATTAATTTTGGCTTTAGACTCTTCCGTATTCCAAATCGTCATTGCGATTCATATAAGATAAATATGAGCTGCCGTTAAACAAACGTTATTTTTCTACCTTGAATTTGTTGCAGTAGCCTATAACATGAATGATTAGAAAGGTCGAATAAAATTCCGGAATGCTAATAGGCGGAATTAAGACGAAGTACAGTTTGATTGGTCGTTTCAATTCATGTGACTTCCGCCATTCCTGTTTTCCGATAACCGCTACTGAAACAAATTGATAAACACTTACGTATTTTATGAAGGTCTATTGGTAAATGCGCCATCGCCTTTTAGAGAAAATTAGATAATCAATACACATATGGCTCAACACTATCAGTTCGTACGCTGATACTCGCCAAACTAGCCATAATTTATAAATGATTTTTTTAAACATAAAGTTGAATTTGACCTCAAACTAAAATCCGATGTATATATGTTTGAGGGAAAATCTATCGGACTAGACACTAGTATAAGCCAAGGATAAGATAATTTTGTTTGTGTTTTACGACACCACTGAAACACATTGGTTATTAATCAGCGGTCATTGCATGTCAAACACACGGTTATACGACACATTGGCTACTTTTCTTTGAACAACAGCAAGGAATATTTTATGTGCAGATATACCAGTCGTTGATCACTAGCTGGAGCGGGAAATAACTCAAAAGCGAAATGCAGGACTGATTCATTCATCTTTTACATTTGGGGATACAAAATATAGACAGGAAATGTGTGTCGCCATGGGAACTAATTATGCTCAACTGGTAACTATTTGTATTTTATGCATATGAAGCAGAATTATTAACGATGTTGGAAATCGTAGAAAACGATCCTGACCGAGTTCATTTTCAATTTCTTCTATGTTGATGATCGTATTTATTTAAAAATGAGCAAAATAGCATGTCACCATTGATTGGAGTTGAAAGTAAAAGAAACAACAGAAAGTAGAACATCTGAGACGTGCTCAGCATGGCGAAAACTCGCAAATAATTTGACTGGTACCAATCGTGTTCTATAGTTTCACATCCATTTAATGTTAACTGCAACCACCAGTCTAGCAAATATTCACGACACAAATTATATTTGTTCTCTGACCACGCTACTGTTTTATACCTTGATAGTTTCGTACATATTCCAAAAAAAAACTGATCGCTAAACAAACCTGTACGATACAGTTGAGTTCCTTTTTTCTAATAGCCAATTTCCATTTTATGTCGAGTAACATTCCGTCTGTTCCAGCATATGTTGTCTATATATATCATAATGACAGTAATAATTGCATACTCGATGTCCGTCCTGACCCTGACGTTTGTTTCACCTGCTGTGGTTGATTGTGACGTCGCGGGGCGAGGTCATGACCTTTGTTTATTGTGACGAAATATTTAAAGATTATTATGGAAGTAGAATGACCCACTACGGTGTAATAAATTATTGAATTGTAAAAAAAGGATTGAGACAAATGGGAATATCATAGCCCTCCCTTCCCCTCGCACCTCTGACCACCACCCCCTTTTCCCCAACTCCCACATACCACAATCGTCCCCTAAACTGTTACAGTATTACCAAAGAGTGCAAAAATTAATATCTCGGCATGCCACCGGAACTGTATTGTTAATAAGATTTATTAACTCGTGACCAGTTTTAAATTTATTTATGGTAGACATTCGGGTGATAGTTGACAGATAATGTCAGATGCAATAAACCATTTTTACCTATTTTACATGTATTCATCATATCGATTAATATAACGACAAAATCAAAATGGTAGTGTTTAATTATTAGGCCTACCTATAATATTATTATTATAACATGTTTTAAAGACACACTCCCAATACAAGTGTTAAGACGGGTGACATATTTTGTCGTGCGCCTCTCTTGCTATTGGTAGCATATTTCTGGTTTTATATTATTAAAATTAACATTACTGATATTTTATTGCTTACATTTTGTTGCTTACAATATCAATAAATATACACCCAAGGCGTTGGTAGTTACCTAACATGGTCTTTGAAGTTTTGCCTACAATAATTTGTACGATATAAAATTATTTTAGACCAAAATATACACAATACCCTAGTATAACGAATTTGGATGACCAGAAACACATATAGGATATATATTATACATATTGATATTATAATCAATAGGATATAAGTAAATATTAATTTTTAGTAATACGAACTGCTCTATTATCCAGAAATATGTTACAAATAGCACGAGGCCGTACAATCCGTCCTAAAACCCATGAGTGTACCTTTAATACAGTCATGTACTACCAGAACACGACTAAACTGGTGTGGCGTCCTCCGTGTGTTACCTTCCTACCTATGATGACTCCTCGATGGCGATAACAAAGCCGTACAGGTGATTTGCACGTACAGGGAGCCGTCTGGCGGTCTCATTTATCGATCTGGCGACAATTAGAAAGTCAAACGAAATGATGACAGAACTGACGACAGCGGTGGTCGATCGTATACTCTATGTTCAGCTTATTGTGTCTATAGATCGCAGGAGGGAGGACCCTGCTGTGCTGCTGTTGCTCATAGACAATATTTTACATTCACAATATGGCTTTCCTGTGATCAGATTATCCTGAGGTTTAAAAAATCTGGCCTTTAACAAACTTGTTTGTCCTCTAGAAGAATTTGATGTGGAATTTGATTTAGACTGGAATAGCCTTCCGCCTTCGATTGTTTCTCTGTTTGACGTGTAACGGTTGCCGCTAACAAGTTTCAGGAAGATCTTTACACACTCATAAACAAATTGCTGTTTACTGATTTCGGTCAATAATTGTCTGAATGGTTAAAGCTTGGTCCCCGGTGATATCTATCTGTGGACGCGCGCGCGGGCAGGTTCAGTGATCACTGGTTGAAAGTGCAGCAGGTGCTCATGTTATCTGCTTTATTAAATTGTCACCTTCCGCTGACTTTTCTAGTTAGCGATGTCATGGATGTGAAATCCGGATCGTGACTCCTCGCGTATTGACTATTCCATCCCTTGGGATGCCGCAAACCATTACACTTTAAGTCAATCGTTTGGAACTCTTTTAACAGGACTTCATACAGACACTGAGTTCGGACATCCACTGCTTCGTTTATTTCGTTTTATTACAAAAAGTGTTTTGTTTGTGAAAAGACAATACAACTTGAACTAACCATTGTGTTAATGAAACTTTTCGTTTTGTTCTAGACAAAGCAATCATTCTTACTGAACAATTGGAATAGCAATGAGACAAGCATGGAGGTGTACTTTCGTAGTGGGTTTTAGTATACAATGTGTTGATTAATAATCTGACTGAATGAAACACATTCGTTTTCAATGGATATACACGGGGAAGAAGTCCCCCCTTGCATGGAGATGACTATGTTAACAGGACACGAACCAACAAGTGGATATAAATCTGACTATCAACATGCATTTTGTTAAACAAGATGGGTTACCTGTAGGAGTACCTGTACGAGTACCTACACATAAGGGTAAGACAATGTATATAAGTCAATATTGAAATATCTTTTCAAATATAGTAGTTAATACATAATAAGTATTACATGTTGTTTCCTCCTTAAACTCTGACGCTCCGGCGAATGTAATTATTTCTTCTTAATAGTCGCGCTGTTCCTAAAACAGCGGAAAATTCAATTTTCATACATTACCAAGCGACAGACATTTATTTTGCAGCAAACAACGCGAAAGCCATCACTGACATAGAGTAATGATACCAATGACTTGTTGCTAGTTGTCTTGGTAACCGATTCATCGGGGGCTGTTTTCTCTGAAAATTGAAATACTTAACCCTAATTTCATTACGTTGTGATAGATCGTCATGGCAATACGGGTAAACACAATTAGTCCAATGATGTGTACATGCATGCGCGCTGAAAGTAATCAAGGTAGATGGAGCATACAGCTGCTCAATTAAGCGCTGTTATAATCAGCATCAATAATAATAATTATAATAATATTAACTAAAAAAATCAAAGTCGCTGATTCGAGTTTAAGATCGACCAAACATGTGAATTATCAAAATGATTAAATCGTATCTGAGTACTAAAAGATCAAAGGGATTGTTAACAAAGCTGTGACACATGAAACGAGTGTGTTCGCCAAAGTAGATAATATTTGTCATAAATACTAAACAATGATATTAATAAAAATACATAAAAACTATGATTGTTTGAAAACATGGTTCGCAAACGGTGTTAATGGGATCCTGCCGTTTTATTGTGAGCACTGTTGGCGAAGTTTTCATGTGTTTGTAAAAGCAATGACTCGTCTGTACTGATTGTTAGAAGTGGGTAGCCTCTGATTCGGCTTTACAAACGTTCCTTTCAATCCAGCCTCCCTTGATCGATTTTTATTAAATAGTTGTCTTGGTTCAGTATAATACGCCACGGGATTTATGTTTATGAAACGGTTACTATGACAACCAGTCTTGTGAAATAGTCCAATTGTGCACATAAAGTTACCAGTCGTTAACGACGAGAGTGTTTATCTTCTGTGATACCGGACTCTAGTGATTGTTGACATGAACAACAGAACGTAATAAATGTGGTTACGTAAATATACGAATACTAGTACATTAAGCATACGTACATACGTACAAACGTACACTTGTACACACGTATATACGTACGTACGTACGTACGTACTTACGTACGCACGCACGCACGCACGCGTGCACACACACACACACATATATATATACTTATAAATTGTATCGTGTTTTACTGAATTATATTAGCAACTTTCATAAGTAGGTCTACTATGATTTATAGTAGTTTGTGGTTAATTCATTTTAACATATCTACTGTATTTGTTTTATGTTAGTATCAAGTATGACAGTTTACAAACGTACATATAACATGATAATTAATAATACTATTCACCAACAACGTTAAGTTTAAAATGTCTTCACTTGACACGGATATTGAAACTATTATATCAACCATGCAAATTAGCTAAGTCTGTATTTAACACGAGTATTAATACTACTATAGTATCAACCATGTATGTTTAGAAAAGTCATAATTTAACACGAGTATTAATACTATTATAGTACCAACCATGAATGTTTAGAAAAGTCATAATTTAACACGAGTATTAATACTATTATAGTATCAACCATGGATGTTTAGGAAAGTCATCATATAATTCAAATATTAATACTATTATACATGTACATTGTAGTACCAACCATTAATGTTTAGAAAAGTCATCATATAATACGATATTAATTTCCCAGATATTATCAGGTAAGATGTTAAAATATTGTTAAAAAAATAATCTTTTCTATGATGATATTGTAAGTTTTGAATGTACATGGTCATGTTGTCTTAGCTTTGTTTGTTTTAGTAATATATATTAATACTTTTAGTCGGTTGGTAGTTACAGTACATTCATGTGTCAGACATGCCACGATTATTAAATATAGTGTTAATGGTAAATTACTCCATTTATAACAATGATCATTCAATAAGTTATCACGTAACACTAATTCATGCAATAATAATTTAAGCTGTGTTTGTTTGCCGGTTACAATCCTAGCCCACAAGCTTATTATTTTGTGTTCTATTAAGAGTTGAAGTGGTTTTCTTCCGACCTCACCGTATAGCATAAACAAGGGAGTTCTCTTTTCTAAAGAAAGGATTCGTCTCATGGAGTATTGTTTCTAGTATGTCAGTATTTTCATATCCCCATATTTCTCAACCATATAGAAGATTCGGGATTACCATTATAACCGTTACTAGTACCATAGGCGTTATGTTCTGAAGATAAGTGGGGGTGGGGTGGTGGTATCGTTTGTGACAAACACCTTCTGTTGAGCAACCATCGTTCACCCAGAACAGATGTTTTCGGTGCATTCTGGTCGCATGTATGGTATGCAATACATTACTGCGTGGTAATGTGTTATTTATACTAAAATACATTGTAAACTACTGAAAAGTGTGTGTGGGGGGGGGGACATTTGCACGTTGATCCCCCACTCCCAATTCTAGGTTGGGAACATGTCCCCCATTGTCCCCCACCAAGTGACACATCTGCCAGGGCTTGTGTTCTGTGTCAGAATGTAGATATTATTATCCTTATTAGTACTCGTTTACCAGAGGGAGTGTACTTGGATTGAATATTATCCTGATTAGAACGGTTGTTGTAGAAATGACCTTTAATAAATGTGAATCGAACAAATAAAGTCAATATGTCGTTAGTACGTATTTATCATCTGACCACGTATGGTTTGGAATGGTACTAATCAATAGGCTCAGACCAGCGTTCAGCAACTTATTAAAATACCTGACTCACCTTATTGACTATACAACTTTACAGTAGCCAGTAAGATTACAAAATAGTATTTAGTGTACACTAAAAAACAATAGTCATCTCGTACATGCATGTAGAACATGTCTGATGAACGAATGTTAGTCCATGCCCTATTACATACTTCTAGAATTACTTGCTATGTATGTGGAATATATTAATGTGATAAACGAATGTTAGTCCATGCCCTATCCCATACCTCTAGAATTACTTGCAAGTATGTGGTATCTTATGTGATGAACGAATGTTAGCCTATGCCCCATCCCATAGTTGTAGAATTACTTGCACGTATGTGGAATATAATGTGATGAACCAATGTTAACATTATTATATGCTCTATCCCATAGTTCTAGCATTGTTGGTTATGTATGTGGAGTATAATGTGATGAACGACCGAATGTTAACCCATTAGTCCAGCGGCAAGCTCGATTTATCTATATTGGAGAGCTAGGTTTCTTCGAACATTGATTCTTGTGTAAAAATGTCTAGGTTTCAGAATTTGCAACTCTTATTGCCACAATTGGTCCATTGTTTGGGAATTCATGTTTATGACGCCAGACGGTATGCCAATCTCAAATTGTCAGCAATCGGCTGCAAACTTGTTGTAGTTGATAAACAATGCATTTGTTTAAACGGAGACAGGTTACTGCATTGTGTCCATTAAATCCTATTCATATTTGTGTCATTATCAGGTGACTTAATTTTGTTTATCGTACATCACATATATTTATCTATCAATATTATCTTCTGTCTTCTACGATAGCCCTTTGTACTGAAATAGCAGCTCCAAATTGATCATGATATTCCATTATCGCAGTTGTCTAACCTGTTCCCAGCCTTTAAAGACAGGAGAGTAGTGGTACATTATGTTAGTGTATGTTAGTGTAGTGTATGTTAGTGTATGACGGTTAGGCAATGCGGTTGATGTTGGTTGCCATTTGATAAGTTAGTTACATCTATCTATTTCCTGGTATTGATGTCCCATTATGATATACACGTGCCATGTGGATATTGTATGCATGATATCGTTTTACTTGACGGACCATATCGAGAATGTTAGTGTCACAAAACGAATGTCCGTTCATGCAGACTCGTGTTGACAGAACAGAACAGAATAGAACAGAACAGAATAGAACAGAACAGAATGTATTTACTCTCCGGCCATTCAGCAATGGCGCTGGAGGACAATGAATGATACATATATATATTAACACGATGGTTTTGTTGACAAAAGATCACAATATATTACATACTTTGTTTGAAAAAACTAATACAGTTGGCGCAGTAGTATAATAATGGAAATGAATAATACATAATGGCAGGAAAATTAATATGGGGTTACGCAGTTCGCGTTATACACACACATCATACACACATTGACACAACACATCATGGACTGCATGTACACACGCAGATATATACACACACAGACACAAATACATTCACGATATTTAAATATGTGCACATAGTTTATGTATTGCATAATATCAATTTTAATACGGCTACTTTCAGAACTCTACACTAATTCTCTAACACATCCAAGTTCAAGTTCAAGTTCTTTATTAGCCTTAAGATTTACATCTTATCAGCAAACCTTTAGTCAGAGATGGTAGCACCCCTGAATAAAATAACATGCTCAGCTATAATAATAGCTCAGCACTCGACTGCCTCCATTAAAATAATGGAAGAAATGCTATCTTAAATGAAGACGATGATGATGATGATGATGATGATGATAATGATTATGATGTTGGTGATGATGATGATGGTGCCAATGATTCAATGATGTAATAGTGTCTTTCCCTCTATATTGATGGCTTATGACGATTTGAATGTTGCTGGCAGTCATGATTTCCTTTATTTTCTGTCTTGGCCAAATTACAAAGCACTGCAAAGTTCAGCTCCATGCCTATATGCTAGTCCACTCTGAAACGGCACTTATTGAGGACAAATTGTATATTGTTGATTGTGCAAAATTGGCAGCAAATCGGGAACAACCCAGACGAAACTAGGGCACACTGAATGGACATCGCACGAGCGCCTGCATGAAGCAAAATAGTTAATCTTTCCAGCCATCCTAGCAATGCTGATTGGACACCTAGATGAAGTGCAGTCTGATTGTGACAGAGAATCAAATGAAGATGTGTATAATATTGAGAAAATAGATGCTAATTCTAATACAAACGTTACAGCCAGTAACATAGCCAAACGATATCTCACAGGGTCGAAGATAGTTTATGATTTAGTGAAGATGGTCAGCAAGTACGAATCATAGCTAAAGAAGAGGTGATACCAGATTCATTAGAAAGATGAGATTATCGGTCCCAAGCATAGCCATGTTGCTTGTGTCTAGGGTTTTCGTCAACATAATGAAAATGTGTTAAATAGATAAAAGAAAAAGTCTATTACATCAGGTATGACCTGTGCCAGGCATGCTTTATATCATATAGCATAACAGCATAGGAATGTCTATGATAAAACTTGTTTAATGTCTATAACCCTGGTGTAACAACTATTGAGCTGGGACATAGAGTAGCATTAAATTATCACGAGCAAGCCTTAAACTATTTGGAAAGATATGATATGTAGACACCATACGCTGGAGCTGGTGTAATGTTGCTCAATGCTGAAATATAATCTATACCCTATTGTACATTGATGTAATCCTCCACAGTTTTGTCAATTAAAAATAACTCGACGTTTCGTTAACAAAATGCTAACATCATCAGGAGAGAAACCAAACTGAAGAGCAGATAAAATAACAAGGTAATATAAAAGAAAGATAGCTTACATGGTTGTAAAAACGTTCAGACTGAGTGGGGAGTAATTGACTCATAGAAAGACAAAAGCTGACTCAAATTATAACAACATGCAATACATAGCCATACCAATCGCTATTAGAACATTGTTTACAATGTGTTTGGGTTACGTTTGCTCAAATAAGACACTCAGGATGTTACCCTGTAGCATCTGTGCCTCTGGTATATTCTGTCTATATTGCTGGTTACGTCGTGCACGTAGGCTGCAATAACACCACATCTACATACAAATGATTGAGGAGACAACGCCAATGATCCATCGATTCTTGAATCATTCAAACAAATCTCCGATTTCGTTCAGATTCTAGTCAATCTGTAATTAAAACCATGTTGCTGTGCTCCTGGAAGACACGTCGCTTGCAGTCGGGTTCCATTAGACAGTGCATCAAAGGTTAGTCCGGGTCAACGATAAAGAGAACTGGTAATAATTTCTTCCGAAAGAGCGTCTTGTATCAGCCAATGACATTCTTACCCTTGAAGATTTCAATAATGGCCAAAACAACATGCCAGCTAATGCTAATGCCTATGAATATGAGAAAGTAGCACCGTTTCCTATGCATATCAGTTTCATGGAAGTGCTGTGGTTGGACGGTGGAAACATGCTATCAATAGATTGCTCTTGCAGATATGAAAATTCTATTTCTTGTCGAATCTGATCATGCCTTCCCTTCAGGTCAGTATCCGTAGGAAATACATATATTCATCCACGACGACATTCATTTTGTTATGGCTTTCCCGGCATTACACACGCATTCCAATACGGTAGTTTTTTTGTCATTCCAAACTAACGTGCTACAATTTGATACATGGTTGCCAACTACATCCATTATATACTAGTAGCTTTACATATCCACTTGCTTTATCAAATTACAACATGTAGCAAACTTTAAGATGGACATGAGTCACATGATAGCACATACTATAACCGTTGATGTACAATTCATAGCCACTGGTTGAAATGTGGGAAAACTCCTTCACAGCAAATATAATATTATCTATACTTTGTATCGCAAATACATTCTTATTTTACTTTTGTATGACAACCTTTCAATCTTTAAATATATTTTTCAGATACAAACTATAAAAGAGAATACAATGTATAACAGTATTGTATATAGATATTTATTTGCTTTCCAATAGTCAGCTTCTTCTTTGCATGTGCCACAGCATATGGTGTCTTCGTATCATACCATTAGAAATATTTTAGTTCTTGTCCTCTATTTGCCAACGTTAGGCAACAGCTTGTCCATCTGGTTCAGTAATGATTTTATCTTGGTTATAGCATTCACAGGCAGATGGAAATGTGCAAAAAGTTAGACATTCAGATCTGACACATTGATACACGTGATTTCTGAAGCAAACACCTACATGTATGTTGACCTATTTCACACGTTTCGATTGAAGACCATAATAAACAGAATTGCCATGCCTACGACGTGTGCCACCCGTGGGGCATGGTACCTTCAACTTTCACGAACAACTGGTTTCGTCTCTACTTTGACTGTGAGTACATGTCATTTTGACTGTCAAAATGTTCCTTCTATGCTGGCTTGCTCAAAACACGCATTTTGCTACGTTAATGCTTTTGTCATTAATACTGTATGCAAATTCTTAACAACTTTACTTTTCCTTACGGGTACTTGAGTAGATTTACTCATGAGCAAATGTACACATAAACATAAGGTTCGTGCAGACTTTGAAGTATTAAGTGAGTAAAATAAATAAGAAGAGGTTAGTGCATAAACCTAAGCCAAAACAGGATGTAATTTGTGTACGTGGTGCGAAAGAGAAATATTGAACATCATTTGGTTTTATTGGATTATGAAGCACGTCTTTCCAGTATAACATGTATTGTAAGTAACGTTCCTTGTAGGCTCATTGTAAATTCCCTGCTCATCATTGAACATGCTGGTCACAGTGTTATTCCACCACACGTGGGAGCGTTGTTTTTCTTCATAAAAGTTTCATTTGGTGTCCATCGGTTAGGACAGTGCAATAAAATATAAAACATCTCCATTTTGTCTGACAAACCACATCAAACATCAATTATTAACCAGTTTCCTGTCTGTAATTGTTATTTGTCCATACCATATCTTCTCCCTTGTGAACGCTTAGCAGTTATATTGTTTTACTCGCACATCATAATTATGCAATAACACTTAAGTGTAATGTTCTGCATGTAAACAGAGCGTTGCATCCGTAATGCTATAAACTCTCCTATACTTAACTTTATATATTATACTCCTGTGCGTCTGTCCAAACAGTTTCCCCATCATAACTCATATACTAATTGACATAGCGTCATCTGAGTTTGTGTGTGGGTACTAGTAAAGGCGGTATGTTGCAAACCACAAGTAGGTGACTTCGACGTATATCTAGAACTCTTACCTCCATAGAAGACATTTTAGGTTTCCGGAATATAATTATAGGTATGGCTTCATCAAATGTCCATGTGGTATATGGTATATGTAGGGAAAGCTGGAGTATCCGAGAAGCCACAGCCTTGAGTTATATCTAGTTACCTCCAAGAGTTACCAGCCTAACGAGGCCAAAATATTACATTTTATCGTTCGAGTTTCCTCGTATTCCGTCATTAAACCGCGTGTCCTCGTGACAAGGCCGTTTAACGACTGCCTATCATGAGAACACATCGCTTACTACGAGTGTAAGCAGTGCCTGTTTAGCAGGACAGTTCTGCGGTAATAAAACACATATTACATCCGTGTTCTGACAAACGATGTTTACGACTCTCGTGCCTAAATCATTACATTTTCCCGGCCTCTGGCTTTGGAAAAATCATCATTTTGGCACGCTTTTCGTAAATATCGTCTGTCATGGACACGCAGTTAGTTAGTTCGTTAGTTAATTAGTTTGTTAGTTAGTTGTAACTTATTTACGAGCTTATATCCAATTAAGGTTCAAGCACGTCTGTCGTGGTCACACAGTCCAGCCGCCTCGACTGTCTGCCCACGACAGAAGTTAGTGTTAGTAT
>JAULBR010084976.1:0-13282 GCA_032355825.1 Melanodrymia aurantiaca
CACGACAGAAGTTAGTGTTAGTATGAGAGAGGAAACCCGCTACTCCAAATTGATAAGTAGCAATGGATCTTTCATATATGCACTTTCCCACAGACAGGTTAGCACATACCACAGCCTTTGTTAAATCAGTTTTGGACACTAGTAGGTATAAGTGGTATTACACCTACCCATTGACTCTGAGTCTGGCAGAGTACTCACTCTGGGTTGGAGTCGGAAAGTGATATCCATGAGTGGGATTTGAACACTGTTCCTACCAGCCTGTAGTCTGTGGCATTACACCACGGAAGCCAGTCTTTGTTTTAAAATGTCTTATGTATAATACCTTTTAACATGTCGATCCAGATATTTCACCCCAATACGATTCGCCTGAACAATAAAACCTGTTTACCCCAACTGCCAAGTCTGTTATCCCCAACTAGTTCCCACAGGTCTGACATAGTTTTCACATGAATATACAGAATAACTGACTAATGATGACAAATTTTAAGAACTTAGTTATCGACAAAACATTCAAGAACCTCTGTCTTGTGCCCAATATGGCATAAGATCCCAATTGTATTACGAGTAGGCATTGGGGAAGAAGAAATTTGGACCATGAACTTAGTATAAGTTTAATTAAATATTGATCTTTAAAAAAGAATATAAGTGACGTTCAAAAAGGTTTAGGGAAAGTTATACAATTATGTATTTGGACCCTCCGTCCAATTAACAATGATAACTCATTTTTAAATCCAAAGGTAAAATTTATTATCACACCATTGTTTAAAGAAAGGAATACCATAAGAACACATCAACCTAAGTTAACGGATTAGAAGTCGCAGACTTTCACTGGGGCGAACATTGCAAAATGTTGTAATTGTACTTTGCAGGGGATGGGTGGATCTGGAAAGGAGTACGACCGTAAATGTTGACAACGTTCGACAACGCCGTTTTTATTCATTGTCTGTTGTCTTGCTTCTTTACCTTTCTCTGTTTGGTTTTATTACTATTGGATTAATTTTAAATCATTTATAAGCTGATTTTCAGGTCTGCTCAAATTTTAAATTTGCATAACCAAAAAATAGTTTGTGCGAAAAAGAATTGCATTTATTTTGAGAAATATGATGTGGCACTGAGAATTAAATAGTATTTGAAAAATATAACATAAATGTAGGAATTGACCAGTAAATTTAGTTTAAAAGAAAATGTATGTAAATAATTTGCATAATTGATTCACAAATGAAACAGTCATTAATATACTTGCAATTTGTGCAGGTCTGAGTTTTAGTGACAAATTCATATTGCATCTTATTAATTGTAGATATAAGCAGTAATGAATTTCAAAGAAGCCTACATGGATGCGTGTTCAACTGTCGGTGCAATGGCGCGATGTGGAGATCTGTTAGGATTACAGAATCTTGTTTGGAATGGTAACTGTTTTAGACATATAAAAATCGCATTGAAACAAAGACATCTTTTTTGGTGTGTACTTGTTATTGTTTGGACTTTTACAAAAGCAGAGCTAGTGATTTCCAGTATTGTTTCTACACTCTTACTAATTGCCAATACAATAGCAAAATCTGCATAGTTACATTGTATATAATGCAGTTGTCTTTATCCAGAATTGCATGTTGATCAAATATAATTTGTCCCAATTTTTGAAAAGATATGTGCCAAATTTAATGTGGTAGCATGAATTGGTAAAAGGAAATGGATTACCTGAAAATCTTTTGCTACAAAAAATTTCTCATAAAGATTACACTTATTAAAGCTAGATTAATATCGTTATCTTTATTCCTTTTAGTTGTACTTGTCATATTTTTATTGGTTAAATTGAATTGAATTCAATTACACGTACAAATGAAGCTTAGGCTACCATAAACTAATGCCATTGTTCATTCTTTGACTCTATTACAGGTAGACCAGTTGATGTCAAGGACAACCGAGGTTGGAGGCCAACACACGAAGCAGCATCTAATGACCATCCTGGCTGCCTAGAGTTCCTTCTTAGACAAGGTATTTAATAATAACATGTAGTATCGTAATTTGATTTATGATCATATGACATATATTATATTGTATAAATTAAACAATTGTTTTGGTACTAACTTTAATTTTTAATAATGTCCAACTTCCGATTACAGAATTATTTAACACCTGAAAGTGATACAAGTTCTATATTAAGTGAATTGGTGTAATGTTTTCACAATTATTTCATTATATAAATGAATATTTTCACTGGGAATTGATACTTGAACATCTAAAGTTAGGTACTTGAAAGTTCTTGAAAAGTTAATTTGATCAATCGGCATGAGAACCGTGTTCAGATCCTTCATGATTCTACTGACCAGTAGTTAGTGCAATGTGCCATGTAATATTTTCTTAATCATTTTAACATACTGTGACCTTCCCAATGAATACATTTTTTATAAATACTAGTAATATACAAAAATGATATTAATGCCAATCTGTGTACTTTGTAAACTTATTGATTTCTCGAAAAGGAATATTGATATTGTGCTTATTACAGAAACTACAGATCCTAACTGGGAAACGTTTGAGAAAGAAACAGCAATGCTTTTAGCAGCAAGAAATGGTCACACAGGCTGTGTGAGGTTACTGCTTAACTTCAATGCCGACCCAAATATATATACCAATGAAGGCTTCTCACCACTATGGGAAGGTGAGCTGTTGTTCATATTTTACTTCTATTCAATCCTGTGTATTCAAATGTTTCATTGCTTTTATTCTTTTTGTTTCTGAAAAATTTATGATTATAGTTACAGAAGTGTCAACTATTTTTATTTCATACTCACATGCGTAAGAGAAATATTAATCCATGTAAGAAACCCATATCATGTTTACATTTGACAATATGGAGTGACATGCTTTTCACTGTAAATAATGACACAAACATTTCAAGTATGAACTGAGTAGAATTTTATAAGTCAACTTGATGTTTACAGGTTTAGTGGCGCGGTCAAGAGACTGTATCAGACTGTTGGTTAAGAGAGGTGCTGATATGAACTGTAAAATTTACACTGACTACACTCCACTTCACCTGGCTGCTGAGAAAGGAAATGCTAATATTGTGGCGTATTTTTTAAACCATGGCGCAAAGCTGGATGTATTCACAGAACACCATCTAAGTCCAATCTTTTTAGCAGCTCATTCAGGGCAGCTTGATACTTTAAAGGTCCTCCTAAAAGTAGCAGCGGACAGAGGTAAGTGAACTGTGAAATGTTATTGGTACATGCATATATAAGGGATACCGGTACTTCGTAAGATTTAATTCAGTGTAGGATCCTCTTGTACAGTGAAACTTGTCTAAACCTAACACACTTGGCACCGAGTAAAATGTTCGGTTTAGAGGGATGTTCAGTTTACTGAGGTTTAAATAAAGCAGATAAGGCTGTTTGGGACTTTGAAATGTGTTCAGTTTAAAGGGAATTCTGGTTTACCAATGGTTCGGTTTATGGGGGTTTCTCTGTATATTGATAAACCAATTAAAATATAAATTTTATACAGCAAATATGTCAGTATGTCAGAGTAACTTATGTTATCGGCTTATATTTTGGTATAAACCACAGTATGTAGTCCTTACAGATATATTTTCACTATTTTGTAATCGTACCGTTTATCAAAATGTTGGTACCAAATGCTCGTACATGACTGAACTGTGGATTAAAACATATCAAAATGTTTAGTTATTATTATTACTTAAATGGAGGACAGGGTATGAAAAGCTGTACTTGCATTAACAGCAGGCGAGTGAGTGAATCAATCAATCATTTAAGCAATTTTCAGATCTCTGTAATCATCAGTGTTAATTAAAAACACTTAATTTAATTGAATATATTGATTATATTTATATGAGCACATATTATTTCCAAGACTGGAAGGGGTTTTAGAATACAGTAGCCCGATGGCCGAGGCCAGTGGTTTTAACACTCGGGGGAACCAAATAATTGCTTTGGCCGTGCCCGATGGCCAGTAAATTTTTTTATTTATTTACATTTGTTTTTGTTTTTTTTATATATTTGTATTGGTATTTAAAAGTTGGGCAAGTGAATTTTCAAATCCACTGGCCCCATGGCAAGCGAAATTAAAAAAATTTCTAGAAGCCTTGACTGGACACAAACAAAAGGCATTAGAATTCAATATAAAATGTTCCTATTTGATATAATTATGAATTACTATTGTTTAAACCTTTATTGTCTTAGATCAGCAGTTTCTTGTTAATGAGACGGCCAAGGATAATGCGTCTCCACTTCTGATAGCTGCTCAGGAAGGTCACACTGAATGCGTAGAGCTACTGCTCGACTGTGGGGCCGATCCCAACATTCAGGTGGCAGAAACACAGGCTGTGGCACTGCAATACGCTATATACAAGAACCATTGCAGGTAATTAAAGAGAAATGCTCAACATTTTGGCATAAAAATTGCCATCACAATTCGACGAAATGAAGTGGATTATATGCAAATTGATACGTGTGAAAACAGACAACAATACGCTGTCATTGTTTATCTACATAATTGCATGAATTTATTATATGATTATAAACATCAAACAAAATTTCAAATTATCTTATTACATAAAATTGCATGTTTAACACTGTACCTCTGTATCGCCAAAACCTGCAGCTGATTAGTTTGAACACTTCTAAGGTCACACTATTGTCTGCAGATGCAGCAGAGTGGAAATGTTTGGTGCCGTAGTGATTGAGGGTCATTAACATCCTATTTTTATCGTTGTAATCAGCACTTTCCCTTAATGATGTATATGCCCTGTCTCGGAGAAAGTGTATATGAAAGAACCATTGATGTATATCGAAAAGAATATAAATCGACCTATTATGTAGGTTACTTTGAAGACCATGTGTGATAATGACCATTATGCTGCTGATAAAACAGTGTGTTGGAGTATTGTTTTCAAAATTATTTGCATCTTATAATTATAAGAGTTTACTTTAATTTCAGTTGTGTTCAGCTGTTGCTTCCTGTAACCGAACTGTCTAAGGCAGACACATGTTCAGAGGTGCAAATGCATCCTCTGCTGTTAGCTCTGAAGCTGAAAGAAACAAAAATTCTTGAATTGCTAATGGCTGCTGGCTTTAAGGTGAACGTTTCTTTACCTCTGGATCCTGACGAGCATCCATTGTTGGAGAAATTCATGTCTGAGTCAAATCAAAAAACACTACGTGGATCTCTGTTGTGTCATGTTGAAGAGGACTGGCCTGAACAAGGTGTGCGGCTGTTGTTGCGTGCAGGGCTAACACCAAACAAGCTATCGGATCATGAAGTGCCTCCTCTTCTCGCAATGTTGTGCAATGAGAATCTGAAATTCTATAAACTACTGCTGCAGTTTGGTGCTAATCCAAATATCTATCACAAGAAAGTGGTGGGTAATATGGCGATGATTGCAGCTCTCAGAAATGACCTGACTTTTAAAGACGAGTGTAGAAATGGTGGAGATGTACTGAGCGAGTACAGATACGTCTGGCCTCTCTTGTTAGCTGGTGGAGAAGCTGCTAGTCTGTTTTCCAGCCAGACAGGCAACCATTGTCTCCAAATACCAAAAATATCCATCCAAAGTGTAATTGATGAATTCCATCCATCAAAGTGTTTCACCGTGTTTTCATCATTGATGTGTTTCTGCCATTGTTTAGACATACCAAGTGATCTTGTGGAGCAATTTACAGAAAAACAGATAAAGAACTTTAAAAAGATATCAGGTACTTAATTTAATGTAAATGGTGATACTCATGCTATTTCAAGGGTTGGTGTAACTCACCTAGATACCGCACTTCGAAATGATAACTATGTACATGCATCATTGCACGCCAATTTCCCTGTGTTTCCAATATTGATAAATATTCCAATTGTAGGTTGAATTTTAAAAATATATTTCCAAATTGATTCAGTAAATGGTAGTTCAAAATTATAAATTGTATATTAAGCTTAACAAAAATGGGTGTTTCCAGTTACTGTAAAAAAAAAACGAATTTGAAGGCTTTTCTACTTGGTGAATGCAACTTTTTATTAGTGCGTTATTTTCCTCAGCATGATGCATGTATGTAACATTGTTTTAGCTCTGGATGATGTTTGGCATTATTGTCATTCATCTTCGTAAGTGACACGCAGTTGCCTGGTCTTTATCTATGTAATAATGTTGAACACATTTTAGTTTTACAATGTATGTCTGAGGTTGTTATGTCGAATGATCAATCCTTTTCAGTAAACCCGTTAAAACTTGGTTTTTCCCATTCCAAACAGTTATCTATTACTATGTTAATTGTTATGTCCTACTCCAATCTGGGGGAATGTGAATATAAAAGATCTGTTGCTGCTAATCAGAAACAAAGGATGCCCTCGGAGACCATTTATCAATTTAACTACATTTGACATCCAAGATGTATTTACTCAATGAGCTCTAGTATTGTTGTGTTAAACAATTGTTACTTTCCATGCAAGATCAATATTTTAAATATATTTAATTTCATAGACTCGTTTTGTAGCACCTCTCAAATATAGCACTACATTTGCCATTTAGCTGATTGTCATGTTTATTATACATTGTCAACATAAAAATAGCATCAGTATAGGTAGTAACCTAGGTAAAAAATATACTACATGTATCATGTACATGTAGTTGTGATAGTCTCAACAGTCAATAAATTGAATAATACTTAAATTACAAGCTGTGATAGTCTAGTTGATACCAAATAATAATCTACTAGAGTTCTTTTATTCAAGTCAACACATTAATTAAATTTTACTACCAGACATGAATGAAGAAAGTTTTTGTTTGTTTTTTTAGCATCTACAAATACCCTGGCACACATCTGTCGGAAAAAGGTGGTGCTTGAGCTGGCAAAGCAGAAAAACTACAACAAGAAGACACTTGAAAGCCTTGGCGAGACAATACCACTTGCAGTCCAAGAGTACCTGTTATTTTCAGAATTTGAACCTGTGGCACAAACCATTTTACAAATTAACAATGCAGGTATCCAGTGACACAGAAGAGTGTGCGTGCGTGTGTGTGTGTGCTGAATTTCAAACATTTTACAAATTAATAATGCAAGTATCCAGTGACACAGAAGAGTGTGTGTGTGTGTGTGTGTCTGTTGTGTATGTATGTCTGTGTGTGCGATCACTATATTTCAAACTACATGGTTGATGTTCCCGTTTGTATTACATCTCATTCATAATGTTTCATGTATGCTACTTGTTTGTTATTTCACAAATTAACAATACAAGTATCCAGTGACACAAGAGCGTGTGTATGTGTGCGTGCGTGCGTGCGTGCGTGTGTATGTGTGTGCTGTATTTCAAACTACATGTTCTTGTTTGTATTACATCTCATTGAATCATGTTTCATGTGTATGCTACATGTTTCTTATTTCCAACTGTAGAATGTTTTTAGAATATACAGTCAAACACCTCTATATATTAACCACATGTTTATAAAGGGCTCTTGAGATGTGTGTTATGTATACAAGTGCATGCATTTAACCTCTATTGGTATACAAAGGCCACTTGCTCATAGAGACCACTTTTAGAAAGTCCTATTGCAGCCCTAAGTCTAGTCTATATGTATCAGTTATTTATGATGCTCGTGTATTTGTTCATTGTTCAATTCAAAAGAATTATGTATCAGTTGTTCAATATGACAGTGACTAAGCATCATTGCCACGTAGCAGCACATAAAATTCCACGAAAAAGTAACTTTAATCATGATTTTCTGACAATCTGAATCAACTACATGTAACTGCCATAAATTTGTTATCAAGGTAAATTGTGTTGTTTTGCTTAGATATATTTTGGTATACGTCTTGATAATGTTTAACATTGACGCTTGACTTGGTTTCGGTGTGATCGTTTTAATGACAATTGTATTATATTTTTGCGTATTTTACTTGCAATAGCATCTGTTATTTACACATTTAATGATTTACTGTGGATAGCAAACATGAACATACCTCGAGTTCTTTTTATTAATTGTTTACATCTCTAAAGGCTGAAGTTTATCTTTTCACAAATATACTTTGATAGTCAATTTAAGAATTCCACAAAATATCAAATTTGACCAAACAAAACTGGTGCGAATGAGAATAATATATTACCGTAATCACTTGAGTATTTTGTTTCATATTTGTCTCAAATTAATCATTCCAATGCATGCAGCAGAGGTGTTATTAACTATTATAGTTAAGACAGTATGATGCATATATATTTAATCAAGCTGTTTTTAATTGTCTTTTTAAATATTTGAAAAAAATGAAGTGGCTTGTGCGAAACATAGTCATGTTTATTTCCTAAAACTTTATAATATTGTAGAATGCATTACATTGATTAAACACTTTACAGATTTTAATTGTTTGACATAATTATGTAATTTGCATGCTTGTTCTGGTGTTCAGTTTCTGCACCATTTTGATCTTTGTAACGCATTTGGTAAATAAGAGTCTTGGAGAAAGAATGTTATACCTGGAAGTGAATTCAGAATTAATACACGAAATCTGTGTAGCAACTTTCTATGGACTATTTAAAAATAAATTGTATTTGATTACTGAGCGATTATATTTCCAAACAGTTTTTTTCACTGGTAAGAAAGACATTTGCATTTATTATTAAACATATGCCATATACATTATGTTTAAAGCCCAAATGATTTTTTGAGAACATTATGGAAAAAGACATCAAATATATTGTTTTTTACTATTAATTTTCTTATTTTCAATCAATATAACAAAATATCTGTTCAACTCAAGGCCATTGAACAAGTGTCAAAAGCCATCACCAGTCTGACACATTTTCACCTGTCTTTATCTAAATTTCTACATCCTGTTTCTCTATTAATTCCTCACTGAGAAGCTATGTTCAATTGTTTTCTCAAGTTTGAAGTGTGTTAATTGTCTGTGCATACCATTTTGAGAATTGTTTATCTTGCTTTACAATCTTGTAAGCCTACATCATGCCATTTAATATTTTTAAAGTTTGGTTAGCTTCAGGAAATGTATCAAATAGCTCTTCCAAAGTGTTGTAATTCTGTTGTATTATGTGCACAAATTCAAGTCTTCCACAAATCGTTGCAAGTACTGCATTGCATCTTCTGTCATCAAGAAGTTTGTCTCAGACTGGTGCTGGTTTTTGATATGAAGCAGAGTGTCTTGGACTGAGATATTTGTTATTTTGACTGAGAATAGATGATATGTTTTTTTATGTCGAGCTATGAAAGTATCATTAAAAAACATTTCTCATGTTAAAAAAACTTATTTTTATAATTGTACATACTATATTTAAAAATATCTTTGAATTACACCTAGATTTGAATAAAAAATGTGATTCAGACAGAGTTCTCTGTACCATTATTTTGTTACTCTGGCACCATGACGGGGTGGGGACATACTTAGGTATATGGTTAGTCTTGTCTGACCCATCCACTTTAAAATTGGCTACCATATGAACTTTGTGGTTTCAACTCATTCCAGTTTTGAAATGTCAATGAAATATTTCATATGCCAAGATGTGTATGTCATTTGGGAATAAATATTAAGAAAATATCAGTTTTGGTCCCTTGTTCATAAATTGTCTACCATATAAACTTTATGGATGAAATTATTAGTTTTAAAATTTATTTTGAAATTTCATGAAATAATTCAATATTCCAATGCATGAATATGTCATATTGGTACAAATATTACTCGAATTATACTTATATCTCCTTGTTCATAAATTATCAATCATATTAACTTGTAACGGCAAGTTGCCAATGTATTTTGAAGCTTCATACAAAGATTCAACATCGAACCATGATGTTTTTAGTAAGGCAACCGGTGAAGTCAAGAAACAAAAAAAGCTGTCTTTATTAAAAAATACTTTAATCATAATTATCCATATAAAAACAGTGCATCGGTTACTAATCAACACTTGTATTTCATGATAAATATGTATAATACATGTTTTTAAAACTACCGGTAGTGTATATATAATATAATCATATGTAAATACTTTCACCCTTGTTAGCATTGAGACAATATCTTTTTTTATCCTTTTAACATTCCAGTACATGGAACAGGAGACAGAAAAACATGTAAATACCAGCTTAATCTTGTTTTAACATAATATACATGTATTTAACCCTTATCCAGCTTTTTGACATCACACCCGATCCCAGCCTGAAAGGCCTAAATTGATTCCATTAACATTTTTGCTCAGACAATATTAATTACCGACATGATTTCCTGGTTGCAAATACATGTGTATTTACAATTGCCTTGCTACCAGTACCCATGAACATGCTTTCGTTTTGTGTATGTTACATACCGTACCTTAAAAAGTCATTGTACATATTCTTTATAATAATGCGAGTCCAGCATTCGTTCATACAGCACCCACACACACCTTTATGATCAAACCCTTTGTAACCATGAATATCTATATGGAGCTACATTGATTCATTGCTATAAATTGTATTTCACCATTAGGCTGACTTTCCATTAAGCCGGTTTTACCCGTACGGCTAGCGGTTCTAGCCACACGGCTAGCACTTCTCCACCGAAGCGTTTCTAACAACACGGTTACCTCTATGTGACGTCATTAATTAGTAACGCGGCCATGATTTATTTAATTATATAATTTCTTTGTTACTTATTGCGGTAAACCCCACGAAATGACGTCATTTAGTGGAATTCCCATACGGTTCTAGCCGGACGGCTCGAAAGAAATCGATACATGATCGACTTTTTTTTGCCGCACGGCTAGCACCGTGCCAATGGAAAGACGTCAATGTAAATCAACATATTTGATTCTGACCGTCTACCCGTGCGGCTAGCCGTACGGGTAAAACCGGACTAATGGAAAGCCAGCCTATTATTGGGGTTTTTGTTTATGTATAATGTCTAAAATAGCTGAACATAAAGCAGAAGAAGAAGAAGAAGAAGAACTTATAGCGTTAAACCCATATTCGTGGTATATGGGATTTTTAATCCCAGTACCGAGTCCTACCCAGAGTGAGTGCTCCGCAAAGCTTAGTTTACACCGACCAGTGTCCACAACTGGTTTTATAAAGCCTGTGGTAGGTAAAGTCCTGTCTGTGGGTAAGTACATATAAAATATCTCTTGGTACTCATCAAGAGCAGCGCGTTTCCTGTATCATACTAATAACTAACCTCTGTCCTGGACAGGTAGTCAAAGCAGCTGGACTGCATGACCATGACAGACTTGCATGGACTTTAATTGGTTATCGTCTTATATTTGACTATTTCAGTAACCATGTACAGTGTTACTGATGGATGTACATCGAATGGCACGAATACGTGCAACAATACCCTCGATGGTGGTGTGAACGGTAATACCACGGACCCAAACAGGAATGCAAGTAAGTTTTAATACTTGCATAATAATTACACCAAATGAAAAACACTTGACTCTACATGTTACTTATTATTGTCATTGTCGCACTTTAATTAATAACGTACTAAATAATCAAACTTATGCTTAATTAGACGACAAATAATCATTAGGATCAGAGGAATCCCGCCGCCGCCACACAGGCTACTCTTCTTCGAATAATAGCAAGGGATCTTTTATGTGCACGTTCTCACAGACAGGACAGCACATGTCACTGCATTTAATAGACCAGTCATGGATCATTGGTTGGAACTGGAAATAACCCAACGGTTCAACCGAGGAGGATCGATCATTCAACCTATAAAATCTGAGGTGGAAGCCCTTGCGCTGAGCTACACAGCTCCACAAATGATGTCTTATCCAATACCTTAATTTAATCGTTTTGATAAAGATAGCGGACAAACAATATGGCTGTTCTTACGTCGGATGCCTCTGGTAGGACAGGATACGCTCACTTTTCGCGAACGCCTGGTATATTCACGGCTTTGGCAGTGATTCGCAAGTAAATGCCATCTCTGCCTTGAGATACGCATTTGGCCATATCAATGTTTTTGTCGTTTCGATTACATATAAAATACCGGAAAATATCAGTCGGAGAAAATAGAATAATAGTTTCTGGCACGAGCCACATGCATGGGCGGATCCAAGAAACAATGGGCACATTGACTCATCAAAAAGACATCTTAATAACAGTTTTGATATTTGCAATTAATATGAATGCGTTTGTGTATTGGTCCTCAATGAATGCGATAGGCGGGGGGTTTGGGACAAACAACTCTTCTTTTTTTGTGTGTGAAAAACTTCATTTGATCGAACAATGGCTTAGTCGTAGCCATTCTGGATGTTCAGTGGTCACTTTCAATCAAAACGTGGCACTATTGAAAGGTAAATTCTCCACAATATGTTCTGAGGCATTATGGCATATAATTTTGAATGGAAAGGGGCCCTATTGAAACGTATATAATATATGCTCTAAAACTCTTCATGGGTGCTTTGATTGATGAATTGAAATGGCATTTGCAATATATAAAAGGGCACTCTTGAAAAATAGATTCTTTAAAAATAACATGTACTAGGAAATTCTGGTTGCCCAATTTAAAGGGCACATTTAATCAAAAGGGGACGTTATTAAAACGTACATCCTATCCGCCGGACACATGAGCAAAAAATGGCACTTGAAATAAGAACAGGGGCACTTATATATTACACACACATAATACACAATGTCATACATACATACATATAAACATATATACACCCATACGTTTATACATAGAGCCCCTTTTTCGTCAGCATCTCCAAATAGACAACGTGATACAAGTTGACCTGTAATTGTTGCGATATTTTGAAAGGGCACTGGCCACAACTTCACTTCATGAACCTAAAAATGGTTACTTGCAAAAGAAAAAATGTATACAAACAAAAAGGGCACTTGAACATTGTGAGGGCACTTCAAACATTTTAGGGGTGGGGGACGCGTCCCCTGGTTTCCCCCTCCCTCCCCCTCTGGATCCGCCTCTGCCATGGATTCATTTTCTTGAGACGAGTGTCAGAAAATCCATCTACAAAAATGTATGACGAGTGCCAGAAATATTTTCTAGTGCAATCAGTCTTATAATTTTAGTATACAATGCAAAATACATTCCATTTTGTTTCTACAAAACGCTTTGGTGCCGTGACGTCACGCCTTCTTTTCAGCGTACGATTTACTACGAATAACGTAATGAACAGGTAGCAACGGCCGTCTACCTTTTGAGCAACGAGACCAATTAACCAATGAAAAGGGCGTGTTACCGTCTAGGGGACGTGTGCTAGATGGTTTTTCTAGCACCCCTTTTATTTCTACCGATTGACGGGCCCGTAGCCAGGATTGGTTGAGCGGGGGGGG
>JAULBR010084987.1:0-13279 GCA_032355825.1 Melanodrymia aurantiaca
TGCATTTAATCATACATAGATCTATGAAACCTTACTGAAGTGCATTTAATCATACATAGATCTATGAAACCTTACTGAAGTGCATTTAATCATACATAGATCTATGAAACCTTACTGAAGTGCATTTAATCATACATAGATCTATGAAACCTTACTGAAGTGCATTTAATCATACATAGATCTATGAAACCTTACTGAAGTGCATTTAATCATACATAGATCTATGAAACCTTACTGCAGGGAATTCTGCTTCATCAGTTAAATTTAGTACTAGTGGAAGTGATTTTTAAATACCTCAAAATAAGAACACTGAGAAAAGAAATCAGAACACATCAACTAAACTGTAGCTTGTGTATAATCCTCAGTGAAATAAATGGTGCAAATCCCATGATGTTGACACAAATAATATCCTTCAGCATACCTTGGCATAGCTGATTTGAAGATGGAACCACTAAATGTATTCTCCAGGGTCCCAAAACACTTCCCCTTTTTCTCACTTGCCCTGCACAAGACCAGGCCACAGCAGTCCGTCACACATCAGTGATTGGTCAATAAAACTCTACACCTGCTGGGGTCATTTCACAGCTGGTCAGGCATATAGGTGACCACAACTCACTGGCCACACATCAGGAGTGGGGTAGTAAGGCTGGTTCATCCATGGGTTGAAAATATTGCAGTTACATGGCCATGTCCTGTGTGTAGGAGAACACATATAAAAGATCCCTTGCTGTTTAGTAAGCAGAAGGTTTCCTCCCTCATACTAAGTTACTAACACTAAATTCTTCCCTGCAGCTGGTCTGTGAGTCCAGGACAGACATACTTGAAACTCAATTGGATATAAGCACGTAAATAAGTTATAACATTATTAAAAGTTTCTATACAGATGCACAGCAATAAATTCAAATCTAGTCTGATCTTTTGTATATAGTGACATTAACATGTTACATTTTCTTGATCAGCTTGAGGTCTGTGAGGTCGAAGGATCTATCCTCCTCAATGGACCTGTTGAGTTATTTCTTGTTCCAACCAGTGATCAGCAACTAGTACATGTATATTAAATGGTTCCATTGAGGAAGATCAATCCTTCAACTTTTCCTACCTCAGGCAAACACTCTTGCTCTGAGCTACATTTTGCTCCTGCAACATTGCACAGTAAAATAAACATTATTATACATGTAACCAGGTATAATAATTCATATCTAAAAACTGTATAAACCCCATCTGCTCGGATATATAGTGAGATTAACATGTCACGAATGTATAATATCGTAGGATGACCGCAGTCTCAACTCCGCATAACCAGTGCATTTCAATTTATAACAGATATTTATTCAAGCCATTTACTTTGAATATTATGCTGGTTCATGACAGCAAACAGATGCATTTATTACAAAAGAGGTATCATATTCAATTGATAGGGCCCAGACCTTGTGAAAGGCAGGCAGTACCTGTCAACACTGTACAAAACAAACCACTTATGTATACTGGTCTTGTTCAAGCAATGCTCATCGCTTGTATCAAAAACCAGTCCTGCAAGCCCGTGGCAAGTTTGTTTTTTCTTTAACAAAAGCCATCACCAATTTGCACACGTTTTGGTAATCTAAACGGGCACTCCACCCCAAAGGGATACATGCATGATCATGGAACAGACAAAAATGGGATAAAGGCCTGCAAACAGTGGTAACATTTTAAAATGGCAAACTGTTTACTTACTGCACTTTAGATACATATACAAACATGTACCGGTGAAACACACGTATGATCTTATTCATGATTGTCTAATATAGACATAATTGTAAAAGTAATTACATGTGGAAATAACACTGACAGAAAATTATATTTCCGATAGAATGCAGTCAAACCTGCTTGAGTGGTAATCTCGAGTATGTAGCCATTTGTCGCAAGAAGCCATATTTGTATTTGCCTTAATCGTCTGTGCATGTAGTTTGACTTGCATTAACTAATATAGCGACAATAATTTATGAGTTATGAGGAATTACAGACTATCTTTCCCAAGTGAAATTAATGTTGAGCTTTAGCAAGTGACTGAAAACAATAAATACATAAGGGACAGATTATCTGTAATTCCGAGTATCGAGTACCCCATATGTTATTGTATTCATTACCCATAGTCATTATTCAAGCTTAAATACATGTAGTTATTAAGACACAGAAACCAGGCCGTCGTCCTATATTACAATGACTAATTCATTCAATTTCACATTCACCAGGGAAAACTTTACATGATGTGACATCAGGGGCTTTCAGCAACTGCCAAAATGTAATCTAGTTCAGTGTTAGTGACTCTACTCTAGTTGTAAATTAATGGAGTGCTGTTACATCACGATGTTCAAGCAAAATGATATAATTTATTTTTTCCTTTCAGGTTATAACAAATTTAATACCCTCTATATTATCCCCCCTGTTGGTAATAAACATGTACATATACATGTAGCTTAAAATGAAACAGATAATTGCACACAAAACTGAAATTTCTACAACACACAAAAATATAAAAAAATGAATAAAGGAAAAACAATGTCCATAAAATACAGCTTAGCTTCTTGTAGGAATTGAGTTTTCTTTGCAACTAATAAGGATCATTAACTTGACTAATAAGGATCACTAACTTGACTAATAAGGATCACTAACTTGACTAATAAGGATCATCTAGAGGGTACCCTGCATGTGGTCAGCAATTTCATGCCAAACAGAACATTTAGAAATATAGAGTTGGTTTGTAACTAAACAAAACTAGAATGTAAAATTTAAACTGTTTGTGTCTAGTGAATGAAATACATGTACATACTTGTAAATGTCAGTGCCAGATTACCACAAAAGACATTGTGTTATTCCACAAGGTATAGTGAAGGAAAATAACGAGCCATATTCCATAACACCTCCTGTTGAACTAACCTAGTCACAGCTAGTATGAGGAACTTAGGGCCTATTTCTCGTCACCGCTTTAACCTGATCGCCGGTTTAATCATTTTTTATTTAACGAATTGTTTGTTATATGATAGGATATAATTCCGATTTGCATTCCCGGCGGACTTGGGTTACATTTACACCAGTTTAAACCTGATGGTCGGTTAAAACCAGCTGCTTAGCCTTGTTTAATCAGAGTTTAAAATGGAGATCAGGTTTAAACCGGTGACGAGAAATCGGCCCTTACAATCCGTTCAGTTTGTCATAAATTACAAAATATTTGCACATTTATTGTACAATAATTAAATTCATATTACAATCATTAAAGTTTAAAGACATCTTATTGGTCAAGCTGTAGCAACACAAGTTTCTTGTGATTGGTTGTTCTTAGTTCAATTATCCAATGAAATCAACAGTAGTGTATTTGCTTCTATTTCTTCCGCTTGTCCACTACACATGGAAGCCAGCAGTGCCCATAGCAGTGCCCATGATTGATACCTTTGGTGTGATGTAGTTGTCCAGCTGCTGTATGTTTTTACAGTCTTGGAGGACATGCTGGGGAGACTGTTCTAGTTCTCCACAGGACTGAATGGAAGAGGGTGTCAATCGGTATCTTTTATGCATACACTGGTTCAGCTTGTTGTGTCCAGTTCGTCGATGAATAATGTTGACCAATATTTACAATAAGTCAGGATTTTCCTTGACAAAGTCACCCACTTGCTTAAAATGGCAACTGCATGTTCAGACGTTTAATATAGGATTCTGTCTGTGCGATATATGCAATGTATTATCACTTCTATCTATATGGACATTACACCTGACCATAATCTTGAAAGAGAATACATTTCTCCAACATGGCACAGATTGGAAAAGCCACAACGGGTACATGGAACTTTGCAGACCATGAAACTGACATTTTCACATGCTATGACATGTTGATTCGAAGTAAATTGAACATAACATTCATTGACGATTAAACAAAAATTAACATGCAGAATCTTTTGATTTACGTTATTAACAACAATCTGTCAGGACTTTTAGCACTTTTTTCATCCTGGTTATCAAATTATAATAATTTATACAGTTTGCTTAACAACACCACTGGAGCACAAGAAGATGACTGGTAGCTTTTGCATATTAAAGTGAAGAAAAAAAATGTACAAAAATGTTTACAATTTCCAAATAAAAGAAGTTGAATGTTTCAAGTGTTGAGCAATGCAGAATGGAGCAAGTATTAAAAAAAGGTCTGTTGTACGTGTTTCTGTATGGTTGACAGAGTTAGACAGACACATAACAATGTTTGCATTGTGCAGCCACAGACATCTGTGCACCAGACAGTATAGTGTATGGGTCATGGCTCCCGCTATCACCCGATGTGCATTCCACTTAACGCAATCCTGACACATGATTCACTTCCGTACATCAGAGGATCCAAGGTAGACATTCATAAAGGTGAAACCTTTGAACCAAGATTACATGTTTGCTCACACTAGTTGCAAATGTAAATTCGTTAGTGGGAATCTCAATGACACAAAAAAATGTGACATGGCCAAAGGCGTAACTCTGCACAAGGCAGAGTCAAAGGGATATTCTGACCAAGAAAGAATAAATGAAATCCAAATATCTAATAGAAATAGGCTTTTTTAAAGTAAAAAGTTTGTTTATTTAACGACACCAGTGGAACACATTGATTATGGTTATTGGATGTCAAAGGCACGGTATATCAACACTTGGTCAGAGGAAACGCACTGCTGCTGCCAACAAGGCTACTCTTACAGATTAACAGCAAGGGATCTTTTATGCGCACCTTCCCACAGACAGAACACACACCACAACCGTTGATACACCAGTCATGAATCACTTGTTGGAATGGGACATAACCCAATTGGTCCACTGAGGAGGATCGATCCTTTGACCCATCCAAGCGCAGGTGGATCAAAAAGGCATATTTAGTCACTGTGGAGGAATGTATCAATCGATTAAAGAGCTCAACAGTAACAATGTAGAGCTTTGTCCTACCTGTCAATACTGCACATAGTGTTGTGACAGCATTGATTAGTTGTCCACAACATTACAGTGTAAATAAGATCACCATGCATTCCTTTCAATGCATGACTTGCTATGTACTATTCAGGCTTATCTCTTCCATATGTGACATGCTCAATATTAGAATGTCATTGTGACTTCTGTGCAACTATTATCAGTTATAGTTATTCTAACTTCTGTATTGGGGGAAATTAGAATCTTTAAACCTTCGATTACATTTAAGGCCTGTCGTGGGTGTGGGTGGGGCAGAAGGGATGGAATTTGGAACACGATGGCATAGAATATAAATAATATAAAGTAAGTTTTAAAATGAAAAAACACTTATAAGCATGAGTGGGATTCGAACCTACTGCACCAATTCTCATGGCACTTGACAGTCCAACACCATAACCGCTCCGCCAAACAAGTAGTTGTTAAAAAAAACAATTCTGATTTAACCGTAGTTATAATTTGTTCGACATCAATGTAATACTATTATCAGCAATTTTTCAATTACAACTGGGCTTATTTTATTTTTAATTTGTCTGCTCCCTCTACACTCCCCACTTCAACTATAAACATTTTTAATCTCTCAACTACATTTTGCTGTCTAAATATTAAACGTCTTTTAAACTGTCTGACAACTACATTTTGCTGATGGCTGGAGTGTTTAGAATTGTGGTCGACACTAGGAAGTGTAACCCATCCTGAATACAAGAGATGCCTTCATCATGAAGCAATGTTCACACACACAGACAAGTGATCAATAGGTCATCAAACTCATGCAGAGACATCCCCATGATGACACAATACTGCTGCACGCAATCACGAGAATTCCTGTCGGAAAATCGCAAAATCTCTCGTTAGGAATTTGATGAGGTGCAGTACGTTTGTTTTGGTTATATTTTAATTTCCATCTTGTAGCAGGATGTAGCTCTGTGCTAGAACACCTGCCTGAGGTGTCCGCCTGAGGTGTTTATCTGAGGTGTATAAGGTTGAAGGATTTAAACTTCCTCGGTATAAACAGAAGTAAAAACACTGTCCTTGTTTATCTACTTAATTGCATACATTTATTATTTGATTTTAAACATCAACAGAAAATTAAAAATGTCATTATATTATGTAACATTGCTCGGTCTACAACATATGAATTGATTGCCGAAATATGCACCTGGATAGTTAGAACTATTGTCTGGAGATGCAGCAGAGCGGAAACGTTTGGTGTGAAACGTCGTGATTAAGATTCATTAAGTTTTCCGTTTCAAGCAGTAATCCATGACCTGTATATCAAAGAGTGTGATGTGTGCTATTCTGTCTGTTTATTGATAAGAGTAGCCTATGTGGTAGCAACAGGTTACTTCTGTGACCATGTGCCAACATAACCATGAAAAACATAATCATGTGCTTGATATCGATTAACCGATGATTATTAATCAATGTGCTCCAGTGGGACCATTATAATTTTCATCTTCTTACATAAATTTCATACACTATATTATCCTGTCCAAACAGGATCTAAGTGGTACTGACAAAATGTTCTGATTGAAAGAATGATTCAGTGTCAGTTTAGAAATATATAGAGAACATATAGATTTATGTACTCTAGAGTACATATAGATTTATGTACTCATTCAGAACAATATATTCAATCTGTTCTGGACAGATTTCTGTATTATAAAGATGTCACTTTAGATAGAGTGCACTGTCAGGACTGGTTTTGAATTGTAATAAGTCACATCACGAAAAGGTTGATAAAACTATAGTTACTGGTACTACATATTCTGTAATTAATACACTTTTATCACATCCTTTAGATTTTGTAATAAATACTATATGGAACTATTATAGAATTTAACAGCAAACAATCACCGTCAGGTATTCAGGTATTATGGAAAGTCTGCTAACAATCAGACCATTGTTTGCATGTTGGAATGTTATACACAAATGTATAAACATATAACATATAAGCCATATTAAGCATGGTGTCATCAAGCAACAGATAAATGAATGGAATGAGTGATAAGATAATGTATGCAACAGTCAAACAAACATCTGTGAGGGAATTCTATTACTCACAACTGTATATTTGACCTCTGACCTGCTATATAACAACAAGCCATCTTATGTAATACTGTCAAAATTACATATTCCGACATTCCAAAAGTGACCGATAACTAATCTTATAGATAAATAATGCAATACCACAAACCAGTGAATGAATGCGGCCGAATTTGCCGAGGTCAAGAGTCGGAGATCAGAGATCAGAATGAACAGGTACGATATTTGATTGACACCAGTGATAGCTTGGTCTCCTATACCACTCTTTATGTTCCTGTCAAAACAGTTGATATTTAGTATACCACTGTTTGTAGCAGTGAAAGCTAAGAATTTGAAAAATGTCTTACATGATCCAATCGTACTCCCGACATTGTATAACAGAAAACTGACCTTGCACAGTCTGACAAGCTTTGAAATATCCAGGTAAATTAATCTAGTTTCTAAAACACAATTTCAAGTACGCACAACATTTCTAATTATTTAAGGATTTTTTGTACACGTACTATTTCTCTAGGGAGAAAAAACAATTTCTGATTTTAAACTACATTTCTGGAACGGAGACAGAACCAACCAGAATGTTTGTGTCTCTCTGTTTCAGCACCCTCTAAAACATCCTTCAAATGGATAAAGGTGTTAAAAACTACTTCAAAGTGTTTGTGCTAAACAACTTATGTGCAATATTGGTAACAGAAAATGTTTATATCAAAGTGGCATTTAGTGTGTTTCAAATATTGTTAACTATAATATAAAAGTAAAGTAAAGTTTGTTTTATTTAACGACGCCAACTATAACATAAAGTCTTCTTCTTGTACTTTTTTTATGTCCATTTTCTCTCTCGAGCAGTGATACTATCAGACAGCAGCAAACGGAAAGCAGTAAACCGTGCAGTTTTTCACGTTACATGCAGCATGGAAAATCTCTTACAAACATTATCACAAAAATCAAAAAAGGTAAAGGAGATGTTACTTTGTTGGCGCAGAGATAGAGACATGAGTGAAGAAAACCAGAAAGTAATTCGTTTCACAAGATACTACAAAAAATAACCAAACTAGATGAATTTGATAAACTAATATGTGAACAGAATATCGTTTGTTTGCCTACTTCTGAATCTTTGTATTCATCTTGTTAGATTACACAGCAGTGGGTGCTTTTCTATTTTGATGATCAATTTTTCCATCGACATGATGCTGTCATTATGGTACAACAGCACTCACCCGATCTTAAGTTCGTCACATGGTATTTTAGAAAAATTGCTTCGAGTGCTCTGCCACTGGGCCGTTTCATGTTCAGTATAAATTTTGTGCTTTTATTTAACAAAAAAGGATAACAATTTTGAAAAACAATCAATGTTATCACTTGCATTTCATCAGCCATTAGAAAATAAACTTCACAGAGATACTGTATAACTATCAGCATTTGATATTAACTTCCACAACATGGGAATGAAACATTCCAGGATATTGTATTCAATCATGTTTCAATATTAAACTATCTGTGATATTAGTATTACATGTTCAATAAAACACATGCACAATGTTAATCATTGGTCAATAGAAAAAGTCAAATATTATTCATAGCAGGAATCAAGAAACAACTTCCGCCACAAAGGCTATCGTTATGTATTAAGATGCAATGATTATAGTTTAAACACTGTGTAAAATACATTAATATTGCAATTATTCATCAATAAAACATGAAAATAAATATTTCCATATCTTGCGGTCTGCCAGTGTTATCAATAACATTCATTGACTAACCTTGAATATGTTGACAATTATATTGGCATCACATGTCACCAAATAACGGAGGGCAGAGGTGTGGTTGGAAATCAGAAATGCATTCTGTGTTTACAGTCAACTCATGCTGACCAACAGGTAGGTAAAGACCAGCGAAAAAACAGATAGATGCAGATGACAGACAGATTGATGGAAGGATGGATGAACAGATAGAGCAATGGATGGATGGATAGATGTATGGATGGACTGATGGATGATCAGATGGATACTGACAGACAGAACAGAGAGGGCAGGCATGATGTAAGGATATTATGTAAGGATATTATGTAAGGATATTATCATGTATGTTCGAATAATGGACAGAATTAATATTTGAGTAAATATTTATTATTCACCATAATATTGTTTCAACATTTAATCTGCAGTCTGGCTTGCAAGTCTCCAGACAGTACTATGCATTTCACTTACAAAAGAAACACAATAAAAAGTCACAGCTTGCAGTTTGCAATCTTTGAAGCTATCATCTGTGTGACACATAAAATTTATAAGTTATTGATTTTGAAGTAGATTTAACTGAAGTATTGAACTTTTGGAACTCATTTTGGCTCCTTACCAACTACCCTACACCTACATGTATGTACTAGTGAATTAATTGAGATAAACGTAGTATATATTATCATTGATTTGATACAGCTAAATAAATTAAAATTGAATGCATTAGCGTGAGGTTTTAAATGTAATATTTAGTGATATCAAATCCACAATAACATACTGCTAAAGTGAAAATTGACTTCTATTATATCGATTCTACCATGACCTATATTTATTCAGATTCTTTCAGTGCACTGATGACCACGTAGTGAAGAAGCCATTTCTTGGACATGGGATGGAAACACCCTTTGAATGGTGAAAGTAACCATAAACAACTGGAACACTTCAACAATAATTCACACCAATAATATATTTCTTGGTGTAACACGTGGCACTGCATATATCGATAGGCTACTTTTACCAAATAATAGCAACCGGGACCTTTTACATGTACTTTCCCACTGACAGGATAGCATGCACCATGACTTTCTTTGGACCAATCGTGGATCACTGGTTGGAACTGGAAAAAATACCAATAGTTCCACTGAGGAGTATCGATCCTATGACCTATCCAACCTCAGGTGGACCCTTTTGCGCTGCGTCTTGCGCTGCGTCACACCCTGCTCACCTGAATCAAATAAACAAACTTGGCCGTGCTGCAAAAATCTTGTACTAGTATGTCTCTCTCTCTCCATACAATTCTACATCTTGGTGTGGTGGAATCGGAGAATAAACAGACTTGCCTGACTCCAAAATACACATAGAGTTTCATCAGCTTACTGTGTACAGGTCGATCAATACGCAGCAACACACACGGACCGACGGGTCACAGCATTGTCTTTAAAACGATCATTGATCTTCAGGTGGGGACAAAGAAGATGAAACAGAACTCACTGATAATAACAATACCTGAGGAGTTTTCCAGGCTAAATAAATGTGTTGTTAACTGTTGTTCCGTGTCACCTACATGCATACATGCATATATTACTGGTATAAATTGATTCTGCATGCGAACAAAGACTTAATTAATAATACAGGTATTCTCATCTGTCAAGGTACCTGGAATGGTCGTGCATGGGTTTGCTTGTTATTATAACTATAGTTACAATGTACTTACATTTTGTCTAACTTCCCATCACTTGTACTATGTCAACATTTCTAGAAAATCAGTCACTGGAACCATTTCATATCCACAATAATCTCTCTGCAGCTTCTTCATGTTTTGATTACAGCTACAGGTAGGAGCAACTCAAATGAGTTGCCTAGCAACGCTAACTAAACAAAATTAGGTATTCTCACGACATGAAATATGCAGTCATAATGTGATATTCAGACATGATGTTGAAGCAACAGTTATTTCACTAGTGCTATGTTCACCTTTCATTAATGCTTTGGGTCTGGGCATAAAATTATGGTCGGTAGTGGAACCGGAAACACACAATTAACTTCTTAGGCCTTATTGGCATCATTATTACTATACTAGAAGACTGAGTACGAAGCCTTTACATGGACAAACTATGTGTATGTCATAGTCAAAGTTAACAAGAGTTAACTATAAAGACATGTGATTATATACATGTATTATGTAACACATGTAGCAGCCATAAAAAGAAAGTTTTTCAATGGATGATTGTTGCTGGGTGCATGTTTTTCACAATTTAAAATACAGTAATTGCTATAACGATAAATGGTGAATTGTAAACTTATACAGCTCTATTTTATATTAGCAAACATTCAACAATTATGAATAACTCTATTCATTTTGTACACAAACAAACATTGACATGCATTGCCAGTCTGTAATGACACATATTTAAAGATTTTACCACATCAATTTTCTTGTATATCACGCATGGTTGCCCTTGGTGTGAATCTAACAAGCATCAAGTTCTCACTGCTATATATAGACATTCCAATATAATGTTTACAAGTCTCTCCTATTAATTATTTTTGATTTACTGAATTTAATTCCATTTCCATTATGTTGTTGTATTTAAAATAGCTTCTATTTTATTATAAATTAATATTATTCTAATTTACATGTGTAATAAGATTTTAAATATTTTAATACATGCATTAATAGAAAAACTTTTATCTAAAATTAATCCAAAATAAAATTTAAAACATTCTCAATGGTTTGCTTGTACACTATACTTTTTTGCCGACTTAATTCAATTTTTATAAACTATTATATTTTAATATTTTCATTAAAATGTTTTTTATATTCTCTCATATTCTAATTCTTACCATATCTCAAAGGTCTCACAGCAAAATAAATGCGTCAAAGTCTGTTTATGGGAAATAAAACAGCGGTACATGTACGTTTCCTGAAGGCTACAGTATTACGAGCGTCGTTTCATGTATTTCGTCAGAATCAAGAATAAATAGGACTCAGTCATACTGCCACAGGGCAATTAAATAGAGTGTGCACGATTAATTGCTATGTATAAATTTATATGCTAGTGTGCATGATGTGAAATAAATCTAAACAAAAACACCAATAACTACGACATAGTAGACTAGGTTTACGCTTAGAGTTCAGATTTTAAAGACGTACATGATCTTTGTCCCAATTAGGTGCACATTTAAGTCAAGCTTTTAGCATCAAATTCTTTACAAACTAGCATACCAGTAGTAGACTTATAAGAGCATCAAAAAGATATATAGTTGTGAACGCCTTTTTCCCATGTCAAAATGGATGTTAGGCAAGTCTAACAGCCAAGGAGTTTTTTTTACTGATCAAGCCTCTCCATCTGCCTAATGCCAGTGTTTGTTTAATATAATAATAATAAAAAAATTTTGTCTCATACTAGAACATCAAGTGAAAACTAATTTTACCTGTATCAGTAAACAATAATATTTTGAAGATCTGCACTAAGTATGATTGTAAAATATCACTATTCCCACAGCAAAACCCATGTGACTCTTTTTAACTGCATTTCTTACAAAGTCAATGCTAAATACAAAATGACTTTGCATTCACTTTGCAAACAAACAATATGCGCGGTTTCGATTACATAAGCCATAAAACATTTGGGTAGGTTAGGTAGGTGCAAATATATCTTTTTTTGGAGGCAAATTATTAGGGATGTTGGCAATTTGGCGTTATATAAAAATAAAAGTTTAAACACAAAAATATTTTATATGAAGGTTACATGTGTGTATTAAAATGAGGTAGCAAGGATTTTTTTAATATATTAAGTTACTTAAAGTCTTTATAAATATATGAATGTTCAATGTTTTCATAAGATTAAAGGAACTATCATGACTTTAAGACAGAGGCTGAAGTTAGTGTGCACATCTCTCTGGGTAACAGACCATTTCTAATTATCAAAATTACAATTTAATTACATATTCTTGCTTTATTTAATATCATTATTAATATACTACAGTGAAACCCCTCTAAACCGAACACACTTGGGACAGAGTAAAATGTTCGGTTTAGAGGGGTGTTTGGTTTACTTCAGGCTTAAATCCAGCACATAAGGCTGTTTGGAACTTCGAAATATGTTCGGTTTAGAGGGAATTCCAGTTTATTGAGGGTCTGGTTTAAAGGGGTTTCACTGTAGTATGATAGCATCCAATGAATTTGTAATACTGTTTTATATATAACTTAATAGGTCATTGGACATTTGTTTATAATAATTTGCTAGGATAAACAATATAGTTGGGGGGAAAAGTACATATGGCCATTGGATATGCAGATAATAATTATATATATAGCAAAAAAATTAAAGCAAATTTATATTAATTGTTATAATTAGTAAAGATCTATTAGCCAGAAAGATGCTACAATAGCATGAGCTGGCCACTAACAGTGCATGAATGTCACTTTAGTATTGTTTTATCTATCTGACTGTCACATAAATAGAGATTATTATACGAGCGGGTGTGTCGTACTGATTTTACGAAACGAGTGTCAGGATTCTTGTATTGCCCGA
>JAULBR010084998.1:0-11896 GCA_032355825.1 Melanodrymia aurantiaca
GGGGGGGGACATTTATATAGATTGTCCCCCGGCGTTGAAAAGTGATCGACGCCCATGACTGGAACACAGACTTTCAAGTGGGAACCAACCCACATGCTATTAATTTTTTATTTTTTTATTTTACTATTGTTTTTTTTTATCATTTGTGTCAAGTACCTGTGGTACCCACTCACATATTAAGTACAAGAGCTGCCAATGGCATCAAGACAATGATTTATAGTATTGACAATGAGGGATGAATTATAAATTAATAATATTATAGTTTACATATCATACATTTTTTGTATACGGTAACTTGATTTTTTGTTTTTACCCGCATGACCATTTTTTATAACAATCCATGATTGAAAATACCCCCCACCCCAGTTCATAAAAATACGAAAAATCATACACAAAATAAATAATTTAAGACTGATTATTGGCATTATTGTAAAGAAGGATTTTATTAGCACAGTAAATTCTATTTATAATGTACACTGATTTAGCCAATATGTATAGAACAAGTTACATTGTATTTGCTTCTTTGTTGTGTAGAATGCAGTATCCAAGATGGCAGACAGTACTTCCTGTTACAGACTATCATTTTAATTAATGACATCTGCACGTCCATTGAAGTTCATTACAACTGAAATTCATTATTTTTGTGTGTCATAATTTCTTTGCTTTGGTGTGAATTTTTAAGAACAAATTACATGCTTAATTATGTTGGTTTCTTGACCCTGAAAATCAACGAAAATTTCTAAACTATGAATCATAATTGTAGTGAAAACAGCATCTACATGTATTTAGAATGGACATGTTGGACAAAGCTATGGTGATATATGATACAGAATAAACAGTGAAAACAGTTAAGATTTCATCCGTTCACAAAGGGTGAGCGTAGCAAAATATTTCACAGCCACAAAAACCTTGCTAATCACACATTCTTAGGCAGCTTAACAAAATTAATTTGAAGCCATTTTCTCAATCCCCACTTCATCCGGAAAAAAAACTTTAGCATTAAATCATTTAGTATGATGATAATTAATTAAATCCATCAATTACAAAAACTATATGCACAATGGTGGCATTTGCCTCACTTTGATTTGACATTCATGTTAATTTTGTTACGCTCCTTTTGTCGGTAATATTTGTGTGATCACCAAGTATTACTGAACGAAGAAAATTCTCATTTATCAGGAGTGAATTATTTACATATAATTATATACATACATACATACATACATACATACAAATTACGAATGTGATATAAAAATGTTTGCATTGTAAAAACTTCACGTTTTATAAGGCAAAGCATATGACACCTTTAAATATTCTATTTGATGAAAAGTTGTCTAAAATAATATTTTATAGCCAATTAAAATTGATGAAAAGTTGTCTAAAAGAATACTTTATATCCAATTAAAATTGATGAAAAGTTGTCTAAAAAATACTTTTTCGCCAATCTCATTTTAAAAACCTATAAACATACAGTGGACATACCGGTACTTAGCTATTTTATCTCTGTGGCAAAACTATAGACATTTCTATTTACAGTGCTCGAAGTTAAGAATTTGCTATGCACAGCAATTTGAAAATATGATTTGCTATGGCTAAAACTCAACTACGGAAATTTTGAGCCTACGGTCAGCAAATTTTATTCAAGTAATTCAATTTACAACAAATGAACATAATTAATATATTATTTCACCATATAGAGATGTATTTAATCACTCTGTGTACATGGGACGTAAAACATAAAATTTAATTTTACTGTTGTTAATGCTGCTACATGTGTTATTAACCAGGGGCAAAAAACTGCCATCGGTAAAACATTTTTATCGCTTGCAGCAAATTATAAAATTATTCAGGATGGTGGTATTTAAATGGTGATCCATGTAAGCAATTAACTTACCATAATAATCTCCATGACAACTAAATGTAAGTTGGTAAAAAGAAATCAAATCAAGGTAATCTGACAAAAAGTGACAATTTAATAATCAGCATTATGAGGTTAAAAAAATGGGATTGACTGAAAAAGTAACTAGCCAAAATGAACCAAAATAAAATACGATAAAATGTTGCATAAATCTAAAAATTCCCTCTGCCAATGATTACAGTGATATCAATTTTATTACCAGTACAAACTTTGTGGATCAGAATATACCAAAATTTCAAGCCATTTTTGTCCAAATCGATAAAGAAATTATCAAATTATTATTATTTACAAAACTGCTCGCATATTTGTCCAAATCGATAAAGAAATTATCAAATTATTATTATTTACAAAACTGCTCGCTTATTTTGTCCTGTAAGGCTGCACCTTAAACTGGATGATGATTAAAATGAAATTCAACATGGATGGTCATGCATAACATATAATTATTATATTACGCCATTAAGAGGCTGGGAGACTGGAATAGAGTGGTCCACGCAGCAAGTGATAAACGGAGGATACTCCTCACGTGTTTTGTCATATCATAATTTATCAGTACGAGTCGATAAAAGTATAAAAATCCTGTAAAAGCATCTAATGGTTGATGAATTTGCATCACGTACAATGATGAGTAAAAATAATCAAACTATCAATGATAAAAGGTGTATGTATGGCTTACATGTATATGGCACCGCATATTAACATTACAAATGGAAGCCGTTATGACAACCATACTGGATTTTGCCGATTGATGTGCATATTTGGCTGTCATGTTTACATTAGGTTCTTTTCTTTTAAAAATAATATTAAAACAAGTTTAAATTTTACATCAGATCATGCACAACAAACACATTAAAATTTCATTAAGCATGAGGAACACCAAAGGACGTTAAATCAACCTACTCACTGCCTATGTTCTGGGGACAATAAATTATTTTTAAAAAAATTTTAAAATTAAATTAAAAAAATGGACGTTAAATCGTGACACACACAAGAACAGGTGTAGAATCTCGCCAAACTTACTCGAGATGAGACGGTGAAAGGTTTGCTTAGCCGATTCATCTCAGGTTTCGGTGATGCACGAGATAAAGAGATGTTTTCCTGTTGAAGTCTTGAAGGAAATATCAATCATGTTTGATTATTTGCACTGACCACGGTCAGGTGCGGAGGAATTTATATTTTGGTGTTTAGTTTATATTTTTGCCATTTGTGAGAAGTTGAGAGTTATGCTAGGGCAGCATGGAGCCTGGAATTGGAATTGCCACTTGCGGCTATATTTTGTTTTGTAATATGAATCCCCTGGTTTTTGGGACTAATCTTCTGTTTGTTGTCATCTCTGTTTATGCCAGGGTTCAAGATTTACAGGTCTTACAAACTAAGTAATCTCAGCACTTTAGCTCATTGTAAAACAATTGTGAGTTAACCACTGAACAAAATGTCTAGTGCGTAGCAAGCTTTAACTGTTATTCATCAATTTTTCTTTCTAATATAATTCTTTGGCGTTTATTGACTTACAAAACAAACTTCTCTAATTACTGAGAACATGTCAAAGCAGTAATCTTTATGTGGATGAATTATTGATGTACATTAAATTAACCATTTTCAAACGCACCAAGCGTATCAAAATGTATTCTTGCTAACAGAACTGCATACAATTCTCAAAAGGAAACTAATGATAAAACATTCCCATTGTTAATAGAAAAGTGGGAAAATCAATCTTTTTATTGTAAGAGAATTATCAATATACCCGGTAATGCACAGGATTTTTTCAAACATCTCCCAATAATATTTTCTGTATATAACTATTTAAGTTTTTACAAAATTATAAAATCATGTTTGAAATGTTTGCCACTTTACCTATAGTTTGAGTACTTTATATATGCTTAGTTTTCATCATTTCATTAGTTTCTGTGCTTTTAATAAACAATTGAAGCTTGTAATTAAATAGGGACCACTTAAATTTGTTTTTTTGCTATATAATTTTATAAATTTCTCGAAACTATTTTATAAACCCATTTATATTTCAGAATTCAATCTGAAGCAACTCATTTTTTATTTACGTAATCAATTTCCATTGCAGATTAGATAGATGTTGGTTTATAGTTCTACATAATAGTACCTCAGTGCTACATCTGTAAACATGACAGCCTTAATGTAAATTGAATGAAGTGATATTGTACCGTATTTCCCCAGGAATAGGCCCACTACATACATGTAGTCACACTGTCCGTTGTCTATTTTTGGGGTCATTGCCCATTCGTTGACATAGCATGGTGACCTTGGGATGAGTAGCAAATAAATGGCCCTACTCTTCAGGTCTTATTCCTGGAGAAATACGGTAATAACATTAGGAGCACCACTCATTCTTTATCTGAAAAGGCAACAGGTCCAACCACAATAGAATATCTTCAATGCCTTAAAACACATGTTCAATCAATCTTCACAAGTAAGATCACAGATATCTCCATGGCAACGTCCAATCAAAAACCCATAGTTAATATGACCAGAGGGTAGAGGGTATCTTCATAGTAAATATCACAATGGCAACACATCCAAACCGGCATCCTTGGGGAATGTCTCCTTCGCATGGTAAACTAGATGTCAGAATGCGAGCACATAATGACGATCTTGCATCTTTTCACCCGAAGATCCCAGGCAGCAGTTAAATTGCACCACTTGGAAATATGTTCCCACTTTACTGCAGTCAGAACACATAGGCGTGTCTGTAATCACACCGCCAATCGGATGACAGAATGTGATCACGTGACTAAACATCATAAAATGGGCGTCTGTAATCATCTCACCAATCAGAATGCAGAATGCAAATCACATGACTGAATGTTCAGTAAAGAACTCCAATCAACTGTCTGTGATCTCATCACGTGACGAAACATTCAGAAAAGGATACTAATCAACTGTATGTGATCACATTGCCAATCAGAACACAGAGCTTGGTCACATGTCTACACATCTTTAAAAAGAACACCAATCAAATGTCTGTGATATCATCACCAATCAGAAGACTGGATTTGATCACATGACTGAATGTCTTTAGAAAGAACACCAATCAAATGCCTGTGAAGACAGGATACCGTGTCACCTGACAATAACATGTCTGTAGTTGCTAGGAAACAAAGTGTTCAAGCTTTTTACCATTTATAGGTGGTCAGTGTTTAAACAATGCGTTATGTGATGACCTTAATTTCCACCAAGCAAACACAGAAAGTCTTGTGGCTCTGACTGACTGCTGTGAGAACCATCTGGAACATTATAATGATATGTACGGTATATATCCTGCATATTGCTGTGTAACTTGCTCATTTATTGTCGTCTTAGTCTCTAAATGCAATGTTCTAAGTCACATGGTTGACCCCAGGTTAAGATCACACGTTGGTCTCTTGGTTTACATTGTTATAGTGCACTTTATTAAAATTGTTCTTTGCGGCCAGTTTCGCCTCCTCCAGTTTCAAATCATGGTTCTGGTCCTGCAATATAGAAAATGTGATAACAATAGAGTTTGTTTAAAGAAAGCACTACTGCATAATCACGTCTTTTCTCAGGATTTGTTTAAAGCGCTTATATTTTCAAAATTCAGCAATAATAATATAATTTTAGTACAAATTTAATAGATTATGCATTATTTCATTGTACATGGACAGACAACTGAATTTAAAGCCATTACAATAAATCAATCCCGCTTACAATCAATTTTGCAATTGGGAACCAAAATACCATGACAGGTTCTCTTTAACAGGGGTCAAAACATTCTAAAAATGTTATCTTTTTAGAGTGATAGCAACTGTTATTTATATACTGACACACAATAGACAATGTCTTTTTTTTCGTGCTGAGGTGTCGTTAAACAACCATTTAATAATAACAATATTCCTTACCTGAGAGTTAAACCTATGTAATTTAAATTTGCCTACATCCATGGAGAAAAACATTAACTACAAAACTATCTAACATGTACTAGTACGCAAATACGACCATCAATAGAAATTGAAGATTTTCTGGGTTGTGGAATAATCCATTTTCACCTGTTACACACAACGGGCAAATATTTGTGCTATCTGTCACCCACATACATGTAATACCTATCTGTAACATCTGTAACAAAACTTTCGACTCCGGTTTAATGAAATGCAGTGTTTTCCTTCGAATTGAGGTAGGGCATGGTAAATTGAACTATATCGAGGCATTCTGTTGACTTCCAAGCATTTTCAGGGCATATTATTTTCGTAAAGGAAATTTAATCGCACAATTAATATTTAAATTGATTTAATTATGTCTAATTATGGTGGGGTTGGGAAATATTTTAACAAAATTGAATTTTCTGAAGTTTTACAAAGATAATTTACAAAACCATAGGGGCAAGGCATGTTTTGGTCTCGGGGCAGCTTGGTCATACTTGGGGGCAGGATGGCACGGATATATCAAGGCATGGTGCCACGCCATGCTAAAATGGCCTAGGGAAAACACTAAAATGTAACCAACAATATTCTTAATATCCACAAGCCAACCTCCATTTCTCTACAAGATGCCTCTATTATTTGCTATTTGAACCACATACCGTCAAACCTGTCTTAAGCGGACACCTAAGGGAGTAATAAAAGATTACCTCTTAAGGAAGGTGGCTGCTTAATACAGGTCATAATGCACTAACATCAATGATTTGGGAGATTATTATGGCAACCCTTTAAGACAGGTGATTGGTTAAAACAGGGTGCTGCTTAGGAGGTTTGAGTTGACCGTACATGTAACATGTAATAGAATATTGAATATGTGTCTATTTAATATTATGAATATGACACTCATGCCAAATTCTCATTTATTTTCCTAGCTCTCTTTTAGCAGGCATGATATTATTAGACACTCTATTGATATTGTCTACAATCATTTTCGTTTAAAGTCAATTATGCTTGCCTCTGAAAGGCATTATACATGTGTTACTTATCTTAGAAAATTTTAAAACATAAAAGCCTGTAGCGTATTCTGAAAGCTAAGAAAGAGAGGTGAGTATAGAACAGCAGACTTGTGGAGGAAACAAACACATTAAATACATCCACCGTATTATTACCAACACTTTTGACATTGATTTGTGATTTCAAGATAGGAAGATACCCCATTCACTCCAGTTTTAACCTCAACATTCTCATCTATATGTACATGTAAACTGGCCCGTAGCCCCCACCCCGCCACGTAATATTATCGCCCCACCCCCACCCCACCCCATGCATGAGAAAAACAAACAAACAAACCAATATATATATATATTGTTTTTTTTATATACATATGCCCCCTCAGTAAACGTGATCGCCCCCTCCCTGCTCAACCCATCCTGGCTACAGGCCCGCATGTAAATGTACCCCAAAATTACTTTTCAGTGGCAAATATTAAAGATACACTACTGACTTCGAGACTCGATAAAATATGGTTCAGATTTGTGAGATTCCCGTAATTCAATAATTAAACTAGAAAAAAACTATCAGATGGCAATTCAAGGGAAGTAACTCTATTCCTATCATTACAAACAATAATACTGTACAGCATCATTGGAGGATAATTCGCACAGACTAACGAAACTAAGATGATAAATTATTTGCTGAACTAAGAGACTGAAATGGTTGTAAGACTTAAATTCGCTGGGAATAAACTGAATAGGTTACAAATTAAAATAAATTAGTACCGTACCATACCATTTTTGGAAGACCAAATTCCATTTGGAGCTACTACAGCCATTTGGAACATTAGAGACCTATTGAATATACAGATAACAATACTCTAACCAGGAAACTGTAAGAATTTTTTATGTTATTCATTATAATAATGCTGTATTAATTAGCCAGAAATTTGTTAAAACTATTGAAACTCACCTGGAGTGTACAAGTACCTTTAATAATTTGCAAAACTCACTGTTTGGTTGTATTCAGCGTGTACATAGTGGTTTGGGAGGGTGGAGGTGCTAGGGGAGGGGTTCACTATGGCAAAGTGTTGTGGGGAGGGGTGGGGTGTGGTGGCTATTTCACTCGAATCATTCTTCTTATTGTTCGTTCCCAAATTGGTATTTATTTTAATAATTTCCAGACAAATTTAAGATATTATTTAAATTTTACAGCTTATGGCTCTGGGGAAACCTCTGCCATCATCTGATAATTATCAGTGCCGATAACAAACTTGAAAGTTATTGTTTTTTTTGAAAATGTCTGTTCTTTTCGGTTAACAAAATCAACATAAATTGGTAGATGGGTAAAGACAGGAAGAACTGGCTATAGGCTACACAAGGAAATATTCTAAAAGGTAAGCAATAATTGAAGAATGTTATATGTTCACAAAGCTAAATGCTGACTACTTGCACACAGTGTCAAATCACACTACAATCGTAATTATACCATTCTTGTAGTCAATGGCAGTCTCTGCAGTTTCCTGACAAAAAAAAGTTTTCTATCTTAAAGTGTCATCATCACATTTCTATAATGTTGGAATGTAGCCCAACAATAAAAAGACAAGCCCAATTTATTATTAACCATTAGAAAATAATTAATGTTATTTGGTTGGTTCTTATAATTTCCCGTCTGTTCTACTTGTGTACAAAATAATGTGCATCTTGTAATGTTTTTACCTAGAAGGTCTCTATTTTCTTCAAACTATTTAGTCCATAAATACTAGTTTTGCCCAAGCCCCAAGTGTTCTTTATAAGAAGGTTACAATATATGGATTTGAAAACAGAATGGAGATATCCAAAGTGTCTTATAAAGACAGGTAGCCATTAAGTAAAGGTGGCGTTGATGATAATAGATTCAACTGTATAATATTTCTCTCAGATATTCAGACATTCAAAATTAAAAAAGAAAAAAGTTTCACATTTGACAAATTTGTTGTTGACAAAAATCAATTATTTATCTCCAGCAAGAAAAGAATTTGTGACTGAATTAATTTAAAGAAAGAATTTTGAAAAGTATCCGTGCAGCATTAACTATAATCAATCATTAATGTGGAAAAAACTAAAATTGTGTTGAAAGTGTGCAAATGTAAATGTCTGCTTCCATGAAGTACAAAAACAGACTGTGTGAACACATAAGCAGTGAATTAAATAACAAAACAAAAAACATAATAAATATCTGAAAACACTGTGAAATTTGAAAGTCTTTCCAAACAGAGTGATAGTACAAAGTTCTGAATTTCCACCGACTTTAGAATTTCTCAGTTTTTCATTTAAAATCCTCAAAATTCATGAGAAGCTGTATGAACCTACCAAGGGGAGCGGTGTAAAGGGTTACAAGCCGTATAGATTCTAGCCAAGAGTTGGTAATTATGATGCAGCCTTGTTAAAGTGTTATCATTTGCACTCCCTCACAAGTTGTTTTCTGCACCTAAAACCACTAAAATCAGGACGAGTGATTGAAAATATTTGACTGGTACCCATCATGTTCTATCATATCACATTAATTTATTGTCAGGTGCAAACACCAGTCTAACAGCGACCGCCAGTGCTCACGGGCTCACACTCCTGAACATGCCTATGGTCTTCTCACATACATGTACAACTCAGTCACATGCATCAAGTCGATACCCCATAACTAGACCACGTCCCCGTAATCTACAATACGACATAGCCCCGAGAAACTAATCCAGCGACAAGCTCAGTAACTGTTACTCAAGTTGTGATGTAAAATAATAAAAACAAACAGCTAATACACCGGTCACAGACAAGTGGCAGTGTGGGAAAACCTCATAACTAGACCATTTCCCCATTATCTACAATACAACATAGCTCGGAGAAACTGAAATCCAGCGACACAGCTCCGTACTCAAGTTGTGATGTAAAATAATAAAACAGCTAATACACCAGCCAGAGACAAGTGGCAGAGTGGGAAAACCCTATAACTAAACAATTACCCCCATCATCAGACATCTACATGTACATGTACAATATGGCTCAGAGAAACTGAAATCCAGAGACACAGCTCAGTACCCAGTACTCAAGTTGTGATGTAAAATAATACACACAAACAGCTAATACACCAGCCAGAGAAATGTCGCAGCAATTTCCACATCATCTACAATACAACATGGCTCAGAGAAACTGTAATCCAGCGACAAGCTAAGTACTCGGTTACTCAAGTTGTGATGTAAAATAATAAAAACAAACAGCTAATACACTGGTCAGAGAAATGTTGCAGAAATGTTCACGTCATTTACAATACGACATGGCTCAGAGAAACTGAAATCCAGCTACAAGCTAAGTACTCGGTACTCAAGTTGTGATGTAAAATAATAAAAACAGCTACACATGTAATACACCGTTCAGCCAGAGAGAAAGTGTGGGTGCTGTGTGAATGAGAATGTGAACACGAACTCTGAAGATCCACACTGGACTGGCCGCGATGACGGTGGTCGTGATTTCCTTAGCTAAGTGACCATGTATTACCGGTTGGCCGTGGTCCAGCATGTTGCTGTTGACCTCTGTCCCGCGGCCGGCCGGTCCACCGTTTGAAATAATTGTTGTGGAACTTCGTCTCTGCTGCCTCCGTCGCCTTCTGAAAAAAACACCACACAAAAATACAAGTTTTAATTTGTAATACTGGTGTAAAGTCTGAAAGTATATCCCCCTTCAAAGTATACCCCGGTGGTTAATCTGGGAGCTCCCAGACTACACCTCCCCCAGGGGTATAGTCTGGAAAAGGTGGGTATAGTCTGGGAGCTCCCAGATTAACCCCCGTGGTATAGTCTATACCCGGGTATACCTTGAAGGTGGGGGGTGGGGGGTGGGGGGTGGGGTATACTTTCGGACTTTACACCAGCATAGAAAGACATTCAACTTATTTTATTCAATCTACCAAAGATGTTAATTAATTAAGATTGCAGGAAATACTTGTCCAGAATGTAAGAAAAAAAAATCTAAACAAACTTGTGTTAAACATTTATTTAAATCCTACGGTCAAGGTCAAGGTCAAGATGTTTAACGTCCACATTCAGAGCAAGCTGTTATAGCAGACACCTGTTGACTGTTGTGGGTATGAGATCTGGCTTGGGCATTGCTACCCCTGCCCAGATGGGTCACATTTTGAAAAAATAATGTTAATCACGTTATTGTTTATTCCTAACATAGACAACTGAGGCGTGTTCAGAGAAGAGATATATCGCTAAAATCTCGCGTGTATTTTAACTGGTACCAATCGTGTTCTATCATATTACATTCATATAATATTTGGTACAAAAACCAGTCTAGCGTGTACTCGCGATATATCTCTTCTCTGAACATGCCTCTAACACCTGCCGAACCAGCTAGTCTCCATCTAATCAGACGATTGCAGACTGTGGTCTGGTGTATCAAGACTATGGCTGTGGTTGACTGTTATTGCCACCTATTGTGAAAATATGTTTTAAATGTTGATCTACCGTAACTGCATTATAAATAAGGTAGATTGGAAGACCTACCTGACAATAACCACCACGTAGATGATGATAGCGATGACAACGATAAGAGCGGTAACGCCGCCTGCAACACCTCCAACCAGGACATCGCCTTTTCGCACTGAAAACAAATTATTAAACATTAACATTATATTCCTATTTGGCACTTATTAATATCAATACAGGGCCGTCTGAACCGGGGTGCTGATGGCACTTTGTATCCCCCTTCCCCATCCCACTTTTTAAGATTTAAAAAAAAAATTATATCAAATTCAAGCATACTTAGCCTTGCTTAATAGCGATAATCGCTTTAAAAAATGCTCTGAGGTCACTGAAATATTAAAATATATATTGCGACTATTGATATGCCATCTTTAAACTTAGTACTATAATAGTAAAGAGAACAACATCTGACAAATGTCTGGTTGTAATACATAATCAGTAAACAAAACAAAAGACAAAAATAATTGTTAAAAACAATTGCATTAAACAAAAAGTCAGTAAAGACTGAGTTACTCCCTCGGGGGGGGGGGGGGGGGGGGGGGGGGGGGGGGGGGGGGGGGG